>ONZA01000832.1:59410-81881 GCA_900322205.1 Kewa caespitosa
AATTGAGAACAAAGGATAGGTTGCAATGATTCATGCAGTTAAATCCTATGTGTGAGCTGTGTCATGGTTCAGCTGAGACAAATTATCACTTATTCTTTGGATACCCATATGCTTCAGAGGTTTTGGTGGGAGTTATGGCAAAGTTGGGCCTTGCTGCAAGGACTCTTTCTTGGCTTGGTTGGTGCAGGAGGATTAATAGGATCAAGCCCAAAAGGTGGAGACAGGTGGTGTTGGCTGCACTTGTCCTTTGTCTTTACCAGAATTGATATGAAAGAAATAATAGGATTTTTAGGAGTCATTTGCTTGGTCCGAATCCATAAAATTTGGTGTATTGTGTGATTAATATTTTGAGAGTTAGAGTTGGGCATGTATTTAGGTTTAAAGAATGCCTAAGGGAGAAGACTGTTTGTAAGATTAGTGCTTGAGGTCTTAGTGGCCTAGAGTATGTAGTGCTGTAGTTAAGATGTGTATTGGACGTCTTTTGGTTAATGATATAATACTTAACATTTGACCAAAAAAAAAAAACCTTCGTTAGTGTTTGAAGCCTATTTCTGTTTCAGTTGACGAATCAATTGCACTTTTTTCAGAATTGCATCATGGTTGGGTTAGATACAATCAATTTAGTTGATTTAAATCATTCTCCACTTTTAAATAAAATGAGTTACAGTCGCAATCGCCTTTTCAACATCATTATTTTTTTAAGCATATTTCTCTATCAATTGACTAATAAATTATGACTATTTTTTATAATAGGATTTTGTTATGGTTAGAACTCAAAAATATTAAAGAAGTCAATCATACAAGGGATTTTTTTTTTGTAAAATTTTTATAGTTTTATTACCAAAAAAAGCTCAATGCAAACACATCATACTAGGTTTTCAAATACTTAGAATTGCGGTCGCAATTGTTTTTCTTATTTAACGCGACGATCGTTAGCGTTGCACGCGTGTTTCACTTTCAATTTGCAACGTAATTGAAACTATCTTCAAATGTTATCATGTTTGGTTAGATATAACCAATTTTGATAATTCTAATCCTAATATGCTTACAAGTAAGAAGAATAGCGATTGCAATTGTTGTTCATCTTTAGCGCTTTTTAACAATCGAGGTTAGACCATCCGTGGCACTCATAGCTACTGCCCTCGCCAACGGAACTTGGAATCTACCTTTTCAAAATATCATCTTAGGAAAGCATATAGAATGGAGGAGATTAGTGTTTTAAGCTTATTTCACTTTCAATTTAAAATCCAGTTGAAATTATTTTGTAAAATTGGATCTCGTTCGATTTAATTATCATAAAAATTGATCATTTTAATCAAACTTGACTTTCAAATATTAAAAATCACGGTTGGAAATTGGTGTTCATACTTAATGCTTTTTAATGACCGTTAGTGTTTTAAGGGTATTTCTCTTCCAAGTTATGAACCATTTAAAACTATTATTTAAAATTGCATCATGTTCTTGTTATATTTAAATAGTTATGGTGATTAAAATCATCCACTACTACAAATTAGATATATTATGTCGGTGTTTTTTTTACTTTGGATGTTCACACACGCGACATAATAATTCACGCGGTGGCATAATCATAATTAAAACAACATTTTCTTAGGTATACTACGACGGTTCTTTTTATAACCGACGTAAAAAAGTATTACCACATTGGAGGTTTTCTACTTAAAGGGATTCTTCAGAAGAGCCTTTTCAAGTCAAGAAAATAGATTATATTTGGAGCAGTTGGAGTGATGACTTCATGGATGCGGTGATTTTGTATACGTAGCTCTTTATCTTTAAAAATAGTGAAACAGTGTTAGATAGACTATTGTATTTTGGAGATTTGTAGGATGTGCATACTTGGTCTTATTTTGTGGACACACAATATGAATTTTGTGTACCAAAATATTGATGATTCAATATTAATTATTTTATTTGTGAGATGATTGTCTAGTGGGAAAGAATAACCGGCGCCATTTTTTAAGAAAAAAAAAAAGTTAATTTATTGCGATAGATGTTCTCCTTCGACATAATAATGTTTAGAAAAATAAAATTGGTATATAAATTAAATGTTGATTTACTACTATAGGTTATAAAACAACCAAAGTAATAAATGAATAAATTTTTGTAGCTATTGAGCAATTTACTACGTCAAAGGTGATTTACTACGAAGGTTATAAACAACCGACGTAAACTATATATGATTTAATACGGCGGTTGAGAAAACCGACGTAGTAACTCAATTATCTTTTATGTCTCTCCGAATTACGAATGGCATTTTTTTGGACGGAACCGACGTAGAAAAACCTGATAAACCGACATAGTAAATCCTTTTGGTAGTAGTGATCCTAGGCTTTCAAACAATAATACTTGTGATTGCAATTGATGTTCATTTTTAATGCTTTTAAACAGTCTTTAGCATTTGAAGCCTATTACTCTTACAATTGATAAACCAATAGAATCTATTTTAAAATTTGGAACACGTTTTGAACAAGTACAAAAAATACTAATCATTTTAATCGAACTCCGTTTTCATATGACAAGAATTACGGTTGTAATTGCTTTTCACAGTTGACTTTGTTTAAGAAGAATTACGAACCAATTACCTTTTTTAATTTGATTTTTTTGATTTGATAACTACAATATTGATCTTATAAATCATATTTGGCTTTAAAATAACAATAACTTCAGATTGAGTGGTTGTTCATATTTACTACATTTTAATGATTCTAGCGTATTAAGCCTGTTTCTCCTCCAATGGAAGAACCATTTGAAACTAATTATAAAAATTGGAGCATGTTCTGCTTGGATAAAACCAACATTTATTATTTAAATCGTACTGGGCTTTCAAATTATCGGAATTACTGTTGCAATTACATTTCACATTTATCGCTTTTTAATGATTGATAGCATTTGAAGCCTATTTCTGTTTTACTTGAAAAACCAATTGAAACAATTTTGTAAAATTGGATCTCATTCTAGTTAGTTATAAACAACATTATTTATATTAATCATACTTGGTTTCAGATATTGAGAATGGTTGCGGTAATCTTTGTTCGTATTTAACTCTTTTTAACGATTGTGAGCGTTTTAAGCCTATTTCTCTTTCAATTGTCGAAAGTTATTTTCAGAATGGATCAGGTTTAGGGTAGATATCAACAGCTTTGATGATTTCAATCATACTCAACTTTTAATAAAAAAGAATTACGGTCGCAAACGCTTTTCATGTTTAAAGCTTTTCAACGATCGTTATTGTTTTAAGCGAATTTCTCTTTCAATTGACGAAAAAGTTGTAACTATTTATCACAATAGGATCATTTTATGGTTATAATTATAAAATTTTAATGATTTGAATCATACTAGGCTTTCTAATAATTATAATTGGTGTCGCAATTGCTTTTCACAACTAACAGTTTTTAACGATCGTTAACGTTTTAAGCCTATTTGTCTTCAACTAGCCAGCCAACTGCAATTAGTTTTTCAATAAAAGCCTTTTTTATTTTTATCACTTCAATCACACACGGCTTTTAAATAAAGAAAATTACGAATGCAATGGTTGTTCATAGTTAATGCGTATTAACAATCGTTTGCGTTTTAAGCGTATTTCTCTTTAACCTGACTAACATATTAAAAATATTTTATAAAAATGGAACATTTGCAGGTGAGATACAAAAAAATTGATCATTTCAATCATACTTGGCTTTATGATTAAAAAAACAAAATAAAAATAAAATAAAAAAGTAAAAAAACTTCTGTTGCAATTGCTTTTAATATTTAACGCTTTTTGATGATCGTTAGCGTTATAAGCGTATATCTCATTCAATTGGAAAAGTAATTGAAACTATTTTTTCAAATTGGATCATGTTCTGGTTAGATAGAAACAATTTTGTTGATTTCAACCATAATTGGATTTTAGGTAACAAGAATTGATGTTGCAATTGTTGTTCATATTTGACGCTTTTTTAAAATCGATAATGTTTGAAGCCTTTTTCTCTTTCAATTGAAAAACGAAATGGAAGTATTTTGTAAATTTGGATCTCTTTCTGGTTATTCATAAACAAAATTGATTGTTTTAATCATACTTGGCTTTCAAATATTAAAAGACGCGGTTGTAAATTGGTCTTCACATTTAAAGGTTTTTAACGATCGTTAACGTTTTAAGCGTAGTTCTCTTTCAATTGATGAACACAATGAAATATTCTAAAATTGCATAATGTTATGGTTACATATAAACTATTGCACTTATTTAAAACATCGTAGCATTTCAAACAATAAGACTTCCAGCTGCAATTGTTGTTCATATTTAGAGCTATAAAACAATCGTTAGCGTTTTTAACCTATTTCTCTTTCAATTGACGAACCTATAGGATGTATTTTTAAAATTGGAACATGTTTTGAACAAATAAAAAAGATATTAATCATTTCAACTGAACTACATTTTCAAATAATAAGAATTACGGTTGCAATTGCTTTTTACGGCTAACGCTATATAACGATCCTCATCATTTTTAGCCTAAAAAATTATCAAATGATGATCCAATTAAACTTACAATTTTTGAATTGGAAAATAGTTGATTTGATATTAAGGATATTGATCATATAAATCATACTCGGCTTTGAAATAATAAGAATTTTAGGTTTAATTATTGTTAATCTTTACTAATTTTTAACGATTGTAGAGTATTTAGCGTGTGTCTCTTTCAATTGATAAACCAAATGAAACAATTTTTTAAAAATAGAACATGTTCTGGTTGGATGAACCCCATATTGATCATTTAAATCATATCGAGCTTTAAAATTGGAAGAATTGCGGTTTTAATTGCTTTTCATATTTATCGTTTTTTAATGATCAATAGTGTTTTAAGCCTATTTTTGTTTCATTTCAAAAATGAACTGAAATTCTTTTGGAAAATTGGATCTCGTTCTTGTTAGTTATAAACAAAATCTATTATTTTAAAAAATTATAGCTATTTTTTATAACAATATCAAGTTATGGTTACAATGCAAAAATATTGATGATTTCAATCATATTATGATTTCAAATAAAAAGAGTTTCAGTTGCAATTGCTTTTCAAATTTATTGCCTTTTAATGATCTATAGTGTTTTAAGCTTATTTCTCTTTCAATTGAAAAACCAATGAAAATTCTTTTATGAAAATTGGTTCTCATTTTGGTTAGGTATAAACAAAATGGATTGTTTTCATCATACTTGGCTTTCAAATAATAAAAATTGCGGTTGTTATTTGTGTTCATATTTAACGGTTTTTAAGATCATGAGCGTTTTAAGCCTATTTCTCTTTCAATTGACGAATCGATTGCAGTTATTTTCAGAGTTACATCATGTTTGGGTTAGATACCATGAATTTTGATGATTTCAATCATATTCGACTTTTAAATAAAATGAACTACGGTCTCAATTTCCTTTCATGTTTTACGTTTTTCAACGATCGTTATTGGTTTTAGCATATTACTCTTTCAATTGGCGAAAATATTATAATGAATTTTTATAATAGGATCATTTCGTTGTTAGAATTAAAACATATTAACTATTTCAATCACACTAGGCTTTGAAATACATAGAATTTCGGTAGTAATTGCTTTTCATATTAAACGCTTTTTAACGATCGTTGGCGTTTTAAGACTAATTTTCTTTCAGTGATGAACAACTGCAATTATTTCGTGAAATCAAAACATTATTTGATTATATACCACCAATATTATCAATTTTATCACACAAGGCTTTCAAATAATGAGACTTGCGAATGCAATGGCTGTTCATATTTCACGCTTATTAGCGATCGTTTGCGTTTAAATGTCTTTCTATTTAAATTTACTAACCAACTGAAACTACTTCATAAAAAGGGAACATGTTCAGGTTAGATACCAACAAGATTGGTCATTTCAATCATACTTGAAAATCGGTTGCAATTGCTTTTCATATTTAACTCTTTTCGACGATCGTTAGCGTCATGAGCGTATTTATCTTTCAGTTGGCAAAGAGATTGAAACTATTTTTTCAAATTGGATAATGTTCTAGGTAGATATAACCAATTCTGATGATTTTAATCAAAATCGTCTTTTTTGGTAAAATGTTAATCAATTTTATTACCAAAACAGTCCAATATAAGCAACAAAAGAAACAAACCCCCTGAAACTCACTTGCCACCTTATAGGAAGGGTTCAAGGAGAAGCAGAGGGTAAACCAAGACAACTCAACTATAAAACATGGTTGTAATCTGGCCTAAGCTACTAGCTTTTATCCTTCAACAATACTTAAACGTGACTCTCACAGTCTCCTTGATCATCTGGAAGATTAGGTCACTAGTTCTCTTTTGAATTTTGAAAACCCGTTGATTTCTCTCCTGTCGAACATAGTAGGTGTAGGCCATCAACATTGTTGCCATGAAATCTTTGAGCATCAAACTTTTGCATCTTTTGATTTTTGCCACCCACTTCTGCCACTCAGTATAACCAGTAATGTGAAGCCAAGTTGAAACTTTTTGCATAAGATCAGAGGAAAAAGAGCAAGAAAAGAACATGTGGTTCCAATTCTCATCATCCTGGTTGCAAAGAACACAGTAAGTATCAACAATTTGCATGAACTTGGCCACCCTGTCTTTTTTCTACAGTTTTTTCAAATCCATAACCTAAGCTATGAAGCTATGCTTGGGTAGACAGCTTTTACTCCATATCAGCCATGCCTGCCAATGGCGAGGAGTGTCTCTGAGTAGCAATGTGTACCCAGCATGGGCACTGTAAGTGCAATTTTTAGATCCAACCCACTGGCAGCTATCATTGTCCCTTTGGAAACTACTCTTAAGGACATCTCTCACTTTAATGAGCTTTTTCCAATACCAACAATCATCTGGCCTAAGATGGCAGGTCAACAGGTCATGTTTCTTCACATGCTGAAAACTTTATTACTAGCTTTCCTTTTTTTGATGGTTGAGAAGAAAAAAGCCGTGCAACCATCACCCTGTGTGAGCCAATCCACCTTGCTTTTTTTGCTGAAGAAAACTTAAAACAACATCATTAAGGCAATTTACCTCTTTTCTACATTCGCTTTAATGTAGCTTAAGGTCAATATTAGTCCTATCGTGGTGTAAGGCAGTTTGAACCTTGCACAAATCCAGAGAAGCTTTGGTTTTCCTTTGAAGAATATCAGAAAAGGCTGATTGATTGAGACATCTCAATTTATTCTTCAAAATTTTAAATTTTGTAACCAGCTGGAACATATAGCATCCCTGAAGAAAAGCTCATGTTTTTCCCACATATTCATATATTTGAAGCTCCCTCTACTAGAAACTTTATCTTCAAAGAAATGTACTGTTCCTGGACTATGATCAGATAACCAAGCAGGGTAGGAAAAAACTTGACAAGAAGTGATCTGACTAAACCAAATATAATTCACCAAAAATATGTCTAACTTGCAATAAATTCTACTTCCCCGTTGCTGATTATTGCACCAGGTATGTTGGATTCCTGTGCATACCAAGTCAATAAGACTAGTGAAGGCACTGCAAACTTTCAACTCTCTCAAATCCTGCCAAAGGACAACATCACCTCCCTACCTATCCTCTTTGTGTAATAAACATTTGAATCACCTCCCACAATCCAAGGGATAGCAAGATTCTGCCTAATAGAATTAAGGAAATCCCACAGAGGAACTCTCATATTGCATTCATTAAAAGCATAGACAAAGTGTTGAGAAATGAGATTTTGGAGGGTTTATGCTCCACCTTACAATGCACAAACTGAGGGTCAGAAACTAACATGTGAATATCAATGTTTTGAGGGTCCCAACATACCCAAATTCTACTCCTTTCACAACCACTTGCATTGCTATACACATGCTACCCAGGACAAGTTCTTTTTGTTATTTTTCCATATTTTTCTTGACAACTTTATTTGTAAGAATAGCCAACAACCCAACTTTCTGAACCTAGCAAAAGTGCCTTATTTCTTGTTGTTTAGAGGTCTTATTAAGATCTCTAATATTCTAGAATCCAAACCTATTCATGGGGGAGATTGGGGATCTGGAGCATCAACATTACCTCCTATAGGACCCTCCGAAATTTCAAGCACATTGAAATTATTCTGCACACTGGTAGAAGGGCAAGGACCATAAGTTCTTCTAGTGAAGATTGCCCTTCTACTAACATATGTGAAACCATCATTCATATCCACTATGTCCTCCTCTCCATTTGAATATACTACAGGGACCACACTGGGAATAATGCCAACACCAGGAAGGAAAGGGACCTGAACAGTCTGGACCACAATCTCTTGATTATGAGTTGAGGAAGGAGCCACCTGCATCACAACATGTTGCTTGTTTTTTTTTCCTGCAATTATCTTCTACATGACCAAAAAACTTACAGCATCCACAAAAGGAGAGTTCCACTCATACTCCACTTTTTGAGACAGCAAAATCCCTTTTTCATTCCCAAATGAAATTTCTTCCACAAGCTATTTTTTTACCTTCACTTCAACTAAAACCCTAGCATAGTTAAGCCTATTGTGTTGGGCAGTGGCTTTGTTAGATTTGAGAGGTTTTCCAATCGAACTACAAATTTTACTCAATGCTTGAGCCCCCCAATATTTAATGTCAAGACCAGGAAGCCGAATCCATACTCGAACTGAACGTATATCTTCCTTGTTTATTTTCATGTCTGGATTCCACTATTTCACAATCGATGGTTTCTTATCAAAATGGAAGGGATCCATGTCTATGACTTCTTTTTTGAGGAGTTTACTATGGAAGCAAACAAGAAACACCCCAGGCTTCAAGAGAATCACCTTCCTAATCTTGTCTTTACCCCACGTACGAGTCAAGAAGCTAGACATTACCTGATATGGAGGAGTGGCCCCCAATATGAAGTAGACACTTGATTGCTCCCAATATTCAATCTCGGATTGAACATCTTCCATGCAAATCTTCACTGGTTTATTAATTTTAGTAGAGGGTTGGAAGTTCAAATCCATACCCAGATCCTCGTTTACCATGTTAGCCCATCTCCTCCCTTGAGCGTTAGATGCCTTACCATAGACCATTTCAAGACGCCTTCTAGGTCAAGGAATGTTATAGGACCCAGTGTTGACAAGGGCTGTAGCCGGTGGGGTAGTTTCTAGCGCTAGCTGAGGTATCGCAGTAGCTGGGTTTATGGTTATCTTAATGTTTTGAGTAGTTACTGTTCCATTGGATTGAGGTTGGATCGTTTCTATATTAGGGATAGGAGAAATATTGGTGGATTAAAGGCGTCTCCCTCTCCATCTGCCTCCCCGTTGGCCCTGGTTGTGGCGGTCGCGTCCTCTCCCAGTAATGGCACGCGCAGGTTACGAGAAAAACCCTAACATTCACTGCAAGAGAAAAACTAGCTCACAACCCTAATAAGCTTTCAATTAAGAAGAAGATCATAATCATAATTTTCTTTCAAGTAAGAAGAATTGCGGTAGCAATTGCTGTTCATATTTAACGATTTTTAACGATTGATAAAGTTGTAAGCCTATTTCTCTTTCAATTGAAAAATCAATTGAAATTAATTTGGGAAATTGGATCTCATTGTGGTTATTTATCAACAAAAATGATTATTCTAATCATACTCGTCTCTCAAGTATTAAAAAATTGCGGTTGTAATTGGTGTTGATATTTAACGCTTTTTAACTATCGTTAGTGTTTTAAGCGCGTTTCTCTCTCAATTGATGAACCAATTGAATCTACTATTTAAGATGGCATCGTGATCTCATTAGATATAAAACTATTTGGTTATTTAAATCATCATAGGCTTTCAAACATTAATACTTGTGATTGCAATTACGGTTCATATTTAACGCCATTAAACTATCGTTAGCGTTTAAAATCCTATTTCTCTTTCAATCGACGAACCCATAGAGTCTATTTTTAAAAGTGGAAATTTTTTTGAAAATATACCAAAGATTGTAATCATTTCAATCAAACTCTTTTTTCATATAATAAGAATTACGTTTGCAATTCCTTTCCGTAGTTAACACTATTTAATGATCGACATCGTTTTAAGTGTTTTTCTTTTCTTCAATTGACGAACCAATTAACATCAAATTTTTGAAATTGCAGTATTTTTTGTATTATATCAACAATATTGATAATCAAGATCATACTCGGCTTCAAAAAAATGAAAGATTCAGGTTGAATGGTTGTTCATATTACTGCTTCTTAACGATTGTAGTGTATAAAGCGTATTTCTCTTTCAATTGACAAGTCAGTTGAAGCTATTTTTTTAAAAAATGGAACATGTTATGTTTAGATACATCCCGTATTGATCATTTATATTACACTAGGCTTTCAAATTATAGGATCTTCGGTTGGAATTGCTTTTCATATTTATCGCTTTTTCACGATCGACAGTGTTGTAAGCCTATTTCTCTTTCAATTGAAAAACAATTGAAAATCTTTTGTAAAATTGGATCCCGAACTTTTTAGTTATAAACAAAATTTTTTATTGTAATCATACTTAGCTTTCAACTAGTAAGTCTTGGGGCTGTAATTTGTGTTTATATTTAACGCTTTTTAACTATTTGTCTTTCTAAGTTAGATCATGTTTGTGTTAGATACCATCAATTTTTATGATTTTGATCATTCTTGACTTTTAAATGAAATAACTTATGGTCACAATCACCTTTCATGTTTAATGAGATTTAACGATCGTTATTGTTTTAAGCATATTTGTACTTCAATTGACAAACAAATTACAACTACTTTTTACAATAGTATAATATAATGGTTAGAATTCAAAAATATTGATGATTTCAATCTCAATACGCTTTCAAATAACTAGAATTCCAGTTGCTTTTCACATTTAACGCTTTTCAACAATCGTTAGCGTTTTAAGCCTATTTGTCTTTCAATTGACGAACCAACTGCAATTATTTTGTGGAATCAAAAATTATTTCTTTACGTACTTCCAATATTTATCAAGTTAATCACACACGACTTTTAAATAACGAGAATCACCAACGGAATGCTTGGTTAGATTTGACGCTTATCAACAATTGTCTGCGTTTAAAGTGTATTTTTGGTATCTGTTCAAAATTGAGTTCGATTGAACTGATCAATGCTTTTGGTATCTATTCAAAACATGTTTTGATTTTTATAATAGATTCTATTGGTTCGTCAATTGAAAGAGAAATAGGCTGAAAATGCTAGCGATCAATTAATGGAGGATAAATATGAACAACAACTGCAGTCGCAAGTATTATTTTTAGAAATCCTATGATGATTTAAATAACCATAACTCTTTACATCTAACTAGAACATGATGCCATTTTAAATAATAGTTTCAATTGGTTCAATAATTGAAAGAGAAATACGCTTACTGATTTTTGATATTCGAAATTCGAGTATGATTAAGATCGTCAATTTTTTGATAAGTATCCAGAACGAGATCCAATTTTACTAAAAAGTATCAATTTTTTTTATTTGAAAGAGAAATAAGGTTAAAACAATATCGATGTTTAAAGGGCATTAAATATGAACAACAATTGCAACCGCAATTCATCTTTTCATTTGGCCTATAAGGCCTTGCATCAACTGGACATCCCTAAATGTGTATGTTACTTATATTTGAATTGTTTCCAGCCCACAATTGATATGGGGTTTTAGTAGTAGTCTTAGTTGAAACTCTATTAAGTATATATGCGTCAACTTTTAATGCCTCTCCCCGGACTGAGTCTGGCAAGGTGGCATGACAAATCATACTCCTCACCATATCCTTAAGTGTTCGGTTTTGTCTCTCCGCAACACCATTCATGGTAGGACTTCCTGGCATGGTGTACTGAGGAACGATCCCACAGTCCTCTAGGAATTTAGCAAAGCGCCCTGGATGTTGTTCACCTAAACCATCATATCTACCATAGTATTCACCACCAAGGCCAGATCTAATGGTTTTAATCCTTTTGCCTATTTGGTTTTCAACTTCGGCCTTATATGCTTTGAACACATCGATTGATTGGGACTTCTCATGAATGAGATATAGGTAGGCATAACCAGAGTAGTCATGTATGAATGTGATAAAATATTATTGACCATTTCTATAAGGTGTAGGGAATGGCCCACAAATGTCTGTATGTATCAATTCTAAGACATCTAAAGCTCTCTCGGCTCCTAATCTCCTCTTGTTTCTTTGTTTATTTACCCTTGATACACTCAATGCAAATATTTGATTCTGAGCAATCAAGAATTCCCTCTGACACAAGTCTCTTAATTCTTTGTTCTATAATATGTCCTAAACGCTTGTGCCAAAGTAATAATGAATTCTCATTGGTTAACTTTCTTTTAGTACCACGTGAACTTACATTCAACGTTTCATTATAAGAGGCTATTGTATGAAGCATGTATAGGTGATCATATCAAAATAAAAGACAAGAACCAATAAGATTTGAACCCTGAAAAAGAATAACTTTATTGTTTCCAAAAGAACAAGAGTATCCGAATTTGTCCAAAGCGGAAACAGAATTAAGTTCCATCTAAACGACGGTACAACAAATGTCTCTTTCAAATCCAAAAAATCCAGTCTTTAATAACAACCTAAAAGTTCCAATAGCCTCAAGTTCAACCCCCTTGCCATCACCCAGATAGATGTATCTTTCACCATCACTTGGTTTTCGGCAATTCAGGTAACCTTGCATTGACACACTTATGTGAGTAGTAGCACCAGACTCAACCCATCAAGTGTCTTTAGGTACTGATATTAAATTAACCTCATAACAAACATGTACAAAAAACATACCATTTTCGCACGCCAAGCATGGTACTAGGTACAGTCTCTCTTCTTATGAGTACTCCCCTTACAAAAGAAGCAACCCGATTCTTTAGTGTTTCCATGGTTTCCTGTTGTTGCTTCTTTTTGGGCCGTGCAACTAAAACATCCTTATTTTTCATTTTCTTGTTATCTTTAGAGGTAGATGCCAATTGAGCACTTTCAATCTTATCTTGCTTTAACCTCTCTTCCTCTTGAACAAAATGAGAAATGAGCTCATTCAGAGTCCATTTCTCCTTTTGGCTGTTGTAACTGACCATAAACTGATTAATCTGTTTAGGAAGAGATATCAAAACTAAGTACACAAGGAAGTTGTCAGAGATATCTAACTTATGTCCCTTAGTTTTGGAGCAATATGAGAGATTTCCATAATGTACTCCCTTATGTTCCTTGCTGCTTTATACCTCATGGAATCAAGATTGTACAAAAGAGTACTTATTTCTGCCTTTTTGTTTCTAGCAAAACGCTTTTCAAGTTCAGCAAGGAACAATTTGGCATTATCCTCTTCAAACATAGTGCCCCTGAATGATTCAGGAATTGCACGTTTTATGCAGACTCATGCGATTTGAGAGTTCCCACTTCTCTATCTCCCTCTTTTGATCAGAGGTAGATGAATCCTCAAGAGCAGCGGGTTTCTCACTACGAAGTGCAAGCTTTAGATCCATGCAACCGAGAACAATCATAACATTATGTTTCCATTCTTTAAAGTTTGTGCCGTCAAGCATAGGGATCCTATTTATATTTGCAGATATCGTAGCAGCAGAAGTATTCACTGATATTGAGAAGAAAGAGATCATAAATAACATGCTCAACACTTTAATTAACTTGATCATCATATTTAAATATTATCATTCCCCATCACAAGATACCTAGTACAACATCTGATCTTGTGTTTGGACATAAATTAGACATGTAAGTGGTACACTTGGTGTAGTAATCAAAATGGAAAACAAAATCATGTCAAATATTACGTTTTTCTTTGGATCAACTAAATACCCGCATGGAAAACCTTATAATTGACACATTTCAACTACTATGAGTGTGTTTGTACTTCGGCCAAACAATAACCTTTCATTTGGGCCGATTATTATATGCATGAAATACAATCACATAAGCATCTAATATTTCAAATTAATTAGTATCAACAAGAGAGGTTACTTTTGTAACATGCTGTCTGAACTCACTAATTTGAAATATTAAACATGCTAATATTAAAACAGAATCGAAACCCGAATAATACTTGAGGGCATATTAATCTTTCAAACATATGTGTTACGTGAAATATAACACACAAATCCACATTATATATTCATATTCACCAATGTACTTAAAACTAAAACCATATTTGAATCATATATCATACAAATTTCTGTTACAAAAACAATGAAACTGAATCAAAACCATAACTTGCAGAATAATGAATTGCTCACATGTGCAACAGTAATGCAAGGCAAAGAAAAAAAATAAATAAAACACGTACAGTGACATTTGCAGGTACAGTGACCTGAATCCAATACATGGTTGATGTTAACTTTATAAATTAATAAACAATAGTATCCTTTTCCCTTCACCCCTAATCTCACATCCACCAAACTAAGGAACATGCCTTGAAAAATTATTTTACTAAATATTACTTCACCAAATAGGTTAAAAAGGTGTGGCCTCTTGGATATACATGAATGATGCAACGAAACCGGTACCTTGAGGGCCGTACTAATTAGCAGCAAGACAAAAAAAAAGTTTCTTTAAATTTACCTCACATGATGCCACAGATTACCAATTCGAATCGATGCAGCAAGATATGATATAATAAACAATTCAAGATTCAAGAAGGAAAGAAAAATGGCAATAAACCCGTATACACAATCAATCAGATCAACAGAAATATAAGTTAACAAGACTTTTAATAATGCGCATAATTCATGTTGTTGATCGGAATAAGTTGTAACTTGATCTAAATAATCAAATATGAAGAAGGCTCTTGATATTAACTGTTAGAACTAATTATGATCCCAATATCTCAATATCGAATTATCTAGAATACAATAATAGAGGAAGCATACCTGAATCCATGATTGTTGATCTTTGATCCGGGATGAAGACCGATTAGGGTTTATGATCTTCCAGTTGATACACACATTTGGGTTTCTCTCACTCACGATGGGATGTCAGGGAGATATAACTTGTATTCAACTAGGGACCATAACCCTTATATATATAGAACCCCTTAACCCTAATCAGCCCCTCATTAATTAGGGTCAAGGCCTGGGGGTATGTACACAATTGGGCACTATTCTTCACAAGATGACATATTGGCCCACTTTCTATTAATATCCATAGGACCACTAATACATGGGCCAAACTAAACATAGCACATAACATACAGTAAAACTGAATAATTATATTATTGGACATTTACATGTAGTACGAGTCCATAACCCAACAATTAATTGTTAGAATTGATTATGATCCCAATGTCTGCATATCAAATTATCTAGAATACAATAATAGATGAAGCGAACATGAATCCATGATTGTTGATCTTGATCCGGGAAGAAGATCGATTAGAGTTTATGATCTTCCAGTTAATACACACGTTAGGGTTTCTATCACTCTCGATGGGATGTCAGGGAGATGTAACTTTTATTCAACTAGGGACCATAACCCTTATATATATAAAAACCCCTTAACCCTAATCAACCCATCGTTAATTAGGATCAAGGCCTGCGGGTATCTACTCAATTGGGCCCTATACTTAATAAGATGACATATTGGCCCATTTCGTATTAAAATCCGTAGGATCACTAATACTTGGGAGAAACTAAAGATAGCACATAACATACGATAAAACTGAATACTTATATTATTGGACATTTACATGTAGTATGATTCCATAACCCAAAAATCTACCACATGGACGACATACTCATGTAGATGTACAAAGTTTTGCATTGTATGTTATATAATAACCTTATGAGCTCAAAAATTGCTACCAAATCGCTATCGTCCTGAACCAATTCGGTCCATCAATCGTACCAACATAGGATCAAAGAGATCTTTGTTACCTTGATATAACTAGACCCAACAATGACCACGCATGTCAATATAACAAACGACATGGATCAAGTATGGGTGTGTATCACAGAAATAACACAAAGTGTGGTCCAAAATAGAATGTCTATTTCCAACTGGTCCACCTTAAACTTTATTGAGATCAACCATCTAACCATAAGAGTACATAAAACATGAAACTTTAAACTGTTTTTCTGCAGAAATAACCATAGAAACTAAGACAAATTAAATAAGTCTTTGACGTCCAAGAGACACTGTAACACAAACTCGCACTAGAACTCACAATTCTCAACTAATTTGACACCCATACGAGCAACATGCTATTGAAATACTTTGGTGGGAATCCTTTAGTGAGCGGATCCACAACCATGGAGTTTGTACTGATTTGCTTTATAGACAACTGTCTTTTTTGTATTTTTTCCTTAACAACTTGAAATTTGACATCTATATGTTTTACCTTCTTCAAGCTACAGTTGTTTTTAGCATAAAGGACTGCTGATTTGTTGTCACACAATAACTTGAGTGGTTTCTCGATACTATCCACTATGCGCAGTCCCTTAACAAAATTACGTAGCCATAGTCCTTGATTGGAGGCCTCATAACATGCTATAAATTCTGCTTCCATGGTAGAAGTAGTTGTAATGGACTGTTTGATGCTCCTTCAAGAGACAACACCTCCAGCAAGCATGTAAATGTAGCATGAAGTAGAATTCAAGCTATCTTGACATCCAGCAAAATTAGAGTCGGTGTACCCAATGATCGCAAGCTGATCAAATCTCTGATAAGTGAGCATGTAGTCTTTTGTTCTCTAACGGTACCGCATGACCCGTTTGGCTTCTTTCCAATTTTGCAATCCCAACAATGTATGCGAGATCAGGTCGTGTGCAAACTTGAGCATACATCAAACTCCCTCAATCTGAAGCGCATGAAATATTCTCCACTTCTTTGGTTTCAAAACCATTCTTTGGGCACTGATTGAGACTGAATTTGTCTCCCTTAGCAACAGGGGCATCACCTGGTTTACAATCGTGCATGCCAAATTTCTAAAGAACCTTATATTGATATAGCCCTTTTGTGAGAGACCGAGAACACCTTTGGAGCGATATTGATGTATTTGAATTCCTAATACAAAAGAGGCATCACAAAGATCTTTCATTTCAAATTTCTTTGATAGAAATCTCTTAATATCGTGCAATAAGCCTATATCATTACTGGCAAGCAGTATGTCATTGACATATGAAACCAGAAAAGTATGCTTAGTGCCACTGAACTTGTGGTATACACAGTCATCAGCCACATTTGGTTCAAAAAGTTTTCTGGTTTCACCATATAAATTGTTTCTTCAATGTCACCATTAAGAAACACTGTTTTTACATCAATCAGATGAATATCGAAATAAAAATATGTTGTTAGTGCCATTATTGTCCTAAAAGAATCTTTCAATGAAACCGAAGAAAAAGTCTCTTTATAATCACTGCCTTCTTTTTGAGTGTACCCTTTAGCAACAAGACATGCTTTAAATCTTATGATCTTGACCTCTGAATCCCTTTTGTTTTTAAATATTCATTAGAAACCAATATTTATGACACCTTTGGGCAAGGGGACAAGCTCCCAAACATCATTGTCACTCATAGACTTGACCTCATCGTTCATGGCATCAATCCACTCTAGAGGTTTAGAACTTCGCATGGCTTGACGGAAGTTGATTGGATCATCTTCCTCAAGTCCAATGTCTTATTCTTTTTCCTAGAGAAAGATAAAAATATCATCCACCATTTCCAAGTTCACCTCATGTTATTGGAGAAATACAATATAATCATCTGGAATTGCACTTCTCCTTTCTCTAGTGGATCTTCTTAACGGAACCTCAAGTTCTTGAGGTTGTTGAGTGATCTTGATTAATGATTTTAAGGTCCTAATTGGGGAGATTCTCAAGATTGTCTTGTACTGGAGCTGTTTCTTGAGCCATATTAGGAACGAGAACATCCTGATCATGATCAATAACAACTAAAGGGAGAGAAACATGTTCTTCCTCAAAGGCAAAATCTCTAACATTATCTCCCCACCCCCCAAACTCATCATCCTCAATGAACCAGGCATTACCCATCTCAAAAATAGTTCTAGAAGTGGGATCACAGAACTTATACCCC
This sequence comes from Kewa caespitosa, assembly GCA_900322205.1. NCBI lineage: Eukaryota > Viridiplantae > Streptophyta > Magnoliopsida > Caryophyllales > Kewaceae > Kewa > Kewa caespitosa. The sequence goes on from ONZA01000832.1 coordinate 77,421, forward strand.
CTAAACCTTTTAGAGTATCCAACACAGTAACTACGGACTGTTCTTGAGTCAAGTTTCTTTTCATTTGGCCTATAAGGCCTTACCTCAGCTGGACATCCCCAAATGCGTATGTTCCTTTTATTGGGTTTCTTTCAAGTCCACAATTGATATGGGGTTTTAGTAGTAGTCTTAGTTGGAACTTTGTTCAGTATATATGCTACAGCTTTCAATGGCTCTCCCCGGACTGAGTCTGGCAAAGTGGTATGACAAATCATACTCCTCACCATATCCTTAAGTGTTCGATTTCGTCTCTCTGCAACACCATTCATGGTAGGACTTCCTAGCATGGTGTATTGAGGAACGATCCCACATTCCTCTTGGAATTTAGCAAAGGGCCCTGGATGTTGTTCACCTGAACCATCATATCTACCATAATATTCACCACCACGGTCAGATCTAATGGTTTTAATCGTTTTGCCTATTTGGATTTCAACTTGGCCTCATATGCTTTTAACACATCGATTGATTGGGACTTCTCATGAATGAGATATAGGTAGCAATTACCAGAGTAGTCATGTATGAATGTGATAAAATATTATTGACCATTTCTACAAGGTGTAGGGAATGGCCCACAAATGCCTACATGTATCAATTATAAGACATCTAAAGCTCTCTCGGCACCTAATCTCCTCTTGTTTCTTTGTTCGTTTACCCTTGATACACTCAATACAAATATCTAAATATGAGCAATCAAGAATTCCCTCTGACACATGTCTCTGAATTCTTTGTTTTGAAATATGTCCTAAACGCCTGTGCCAAAGTAATAATGAATTTTCATTGGTTAACTTTCTTTTAGTACCACGTGAACTTACATTCAACGTTTCATTATAAGAGGCAATTGTATGAAGCATGTATAGGTTATCATATCTAGAAAAAGACCAGAACCAATAAAATTTGAACCCTGAAAAAGACGAACTTTATTGTTTCCAAAAGAACAAGAGTATCTGAGTTTGTCCAAAGCGGAAACAAAATTAAGTTCCGTCTAAACGACGGTACAACAAATGTCTCTTTCAAATCCAAATAAAATACAGTCTTTAATAACAACCTAAAAGTTCCAATAGCCTCAAGTTCAACCCGCTTGCCATCACCCACATAGATATATCATTCACCATCACTTGGTTTTCAGCAATTCAGGCAACCTTGCATTGACACACTTATGTGAGTAGTAGTACCAGAATCAACCCATCAAGTGTCTTTAGGTACTGAAATCAAGTTAACCTCATAACCAACATGTACAACAAACATACCCTTTTTCGCAAGCCAAGCGTGTTACTTGGTACTGTCTCTCTTCTTGTGAGTACTCCCCTTATAAAAGAAGCAACCCGATTCTTTAGTTTCTTCCTTGACTTCTTGTTGTTGCTTCTTTTTGGGTCGTGCAACTGCAACATTTTCCTTTTCTTGTTATCTTTAGAGGTAGATGCCAAATGAGCACTTTTAGTCTTCTCTTGGTTTAACATCTCTTCCTCTTGAACAAAATGAGAAATGAGCTCATTCAGAGTCCATTTCTCCTTTTGGCTGTTGTAACTGACCTTAAACTGATTAAACTGTTTAGGAAGAGATATCAAAACTAAGTACACAAGGAAGTCATCAGAGATATCTGACTTAAGTCAATTAGTTTTGGAGCAATATGAGAGATTTCCATAATGTACTCCCTTATGTTCCCTGCTGCTTTGTACCTCATGGAATCAAGATTGTACAAAAGAGTACTTATTTCCGCCTTTTCGTTTCTAGCAAAACGCTTCTCAAGTTCAGCAAGGAACAATTTCGCATTATCCGCTCCAAACATATTGCCCCTAAATGATTCTGGAATTGCACGTTATATGATCATCAGACTCATGTGATTTGAGTCTTCCCACTTCTCCATCTCCCTCTTTTGATCAGAGGTAGATGAATCCTCAAGACCAGCGGGTTTCTCACTGCGAAGCGCAAGCTCTAGATCCATGCATCCAAGAACAATCATAACATTATCTTTCCATTCCTTAAAGTTTGTGCCGTTAAGCACAAGGTTCCTGTTGATATTTGCAGAGATCTTACCAGCAGAAGTATTCACTGAAATGGAGAACAAAGATATCATAAATAACATGCTCAACACTTTAATTAACTTGATCATCATATTTAAATATTAGCATTCCCATCACAAGATACCTAGTACAACATCTGATCTTGTCTTTGGACATAAATTAGACATGTAAGTGCTACTCTTGGTGTAGTAATCAAAATTGACAACAAAATCCTGTCAAATATTAAGTTTTTCTTTGGATCAACTTAATACCCACATAGAAAACCTTATAATTGTCACATTTCAACTACTATGAATGTGTTTGTACTTTGGCCAAACAATAACCTTCCTTTGGGCCGATTATTATATGCATGAAATACAATCACATAAGCATCTAATATTTCAAATTGATTAGTCTCAACAAGAGTGGTTACTTTGGTAACATGTTGTCTCAACTCACTAATTCGAAATATTAAACATGCTAATATTAAAACTGAATCGAAATCCAAATAATACTTGAGGGCATATTAATCTTTCAAACATATGTATTACGTGAAATATAACACACAAATCCATATTATATATTCATATTCACCAATTTATTTCTAACGAAAACCATATTTGAATCATATATCATACAAATTTCTGTTATAAAAATAATGAAACTTAAACAATAACATAACTTCAAGAATAATGAATTGCTCGCATGTGCAACAATAATGTAAGGCAAAGAAAAAAATAAAAATAAAACACGTACAGTGACATGTGCAGGTACAATGACCTGAATCCAATACAAGGTTGATGTTAACTTTATAAATTAATAAACAATAGTATCCTTTTCCCTTCACCCCTAATCTCACATCCACCAAACAAAGGAACATGCTTTGAAAAATTATCTAAATGAATATTACTTCACCAAATAGGTTAAAAAGCTATGGCCTCTTGGATATTCATGAATGATGCAACGCCAACGGTACATTGAGGGCCATACTCATTAGCAGCAAGACAAAAACTAGGTTTCTTTAAATTTACCTCACATCATGCCGTAGAAAATCCATTCGAATCCGTGTGGCAAGACATGATATAATAAACAATTCAAAATTCAAGAAGGAAAGAAAAACGGCAAAAAACCCGTATACACAATCCATCAGATCAACATAAATTTAAGTTAACTTGACTTCTAATAATACGCATAATTCATGTTGTTAACCGAAATAAGTTGTGACTTGATCTAAATAATCCAATATGAAGAAGGCTCTTGATATTAACTGTTAGAACTAATTATGATCCCAATATCTCAATATCGAATTATCTAGAATACAATAATAGAGAAAGCGTACCTGAATCCATGATTGTTGATCTTTTATCCGGGATGAAGATCGATTAGGGTTTATGATCTTCTAGTTGATACACACGTTTGGGTTTCTCTCACTCACGATGGAATGTCAGGGAGATATAACTTGTAGCTAACTAGGGACCATAACCTTTATATATATATAACCCCTTAACCCTAATCAGCCCATCATTAATTAGGGTCAAGGCCTGCGGGTATCTACACAATTGGTCCGTATACTTTATAAGACGACATATTGGCCCACTTTATATTAATATCCATAGGACCACTAATACATGGGCCAAACTAAAGATAGAACATAACATACAGTAAGACTGAATGCTTATATTATTGGACATTTACGTGTAGTACGAGTCCATAACCCAACAATTAATTGTTAGAACTAATTATGATCCCAATATCTCCATATCAAATTACCTAGAATACAATAAAAGCGGAAGTGAACCTGAATCCATGATTGTCGATCTTTGATCCGGGATGAAGATCCATTAGAGCTTATGATCTTCCATTTAATACACACGTTAGGGTTTCTATCACTCACGATGGGATGTCAGGGAGATGTAACTTTTATTCAACTGGGGACCATAACCCTTATATATATAAAACCCCTTAACTCTAATCAACCCATCATTAATTAGGGTCAAGGCCTGCGGGTATCTACACAATTTGTCCCTATACTTTATAAGATGACATATTGGCCCACTTTGTATAAATATCCATAGGACCACTAATACTTGGGCGAAACTAAAGATAGCACATAACATACGATAAAACTGAGTACTTATATTATTGGACATTTACATATAGTACGAGTCCATAACCCAAAAACCTCCCACTTGGACGACATACTCATATAGATGTACAAACTTTTGCATTGTATGTTATATAATAACCTTATGAGCTCAAAAATTGCTATCGAATTGTAATCGTCCTAAACAAATCCGGTCCATCAATCATACCAACATAAGATCAAAGAGATCTTTGTTACCTTGACATAACTAGATCCAACAATGACCACCTATATCAATATAACCAACGACATGGTTCAAGTATAGGTGTGTATCACGGA
>ONZA01000833.1:5801-18716 GCA_900322205.1 Kewa caespitosa
CATAAGTGAGCATGTAGTCTTTTGTTCTCTAAAGGTACCGCATGACCCGTTTGGCTGCTTTCCAATGGTCCAATCCTGGATTTCTTAGATATCTACCTAGCATCCCAACAATGTATGCGAGATCAGGTCGTGTGCAAACTTGAGTATACATCAAACTCCCTACAGCTGAAGCGTAAGGAATTTTCTCCATTTCTTTGGTTTCAAAACCATTCTTTGGGCATTGATTGAGACTGAATTTGTCTCCCTTAGCAACAGGGGTATCACCTGGTTCACAATCCTGCATGTCAAAGCTCTTAAGAACCTTATCGACATAGCCCTTTTGTGAGAGATCGAGAACACCTTTGGAGCGATCTTGATGTATTTGAATTCCTAATACAAAAGACGCGTTACCAAGATCTTTCATTTCAAATATCTTTGAAAGAAATCTCTTAGTTTCGTGCAATAAGCCTATATCATTACTGGCAAGCAGTATGTCATCAACATATAAAACCATAAAAATATGCTTACTCCCACTGAACTTCTAGTATATACAGTCATTAGCCACATTTGGTTCAAAGCCAAAAGATGTAATGACTTCATGAAACTTAAGATACCATTGACGGGAAGCTAGCTTGAGCCCATATATGGATTTCTTTAACTTGCAAACCATCTTCTTTGAATCTCTTAAACCAAAGTTTTCTGGTTGCACCATATAAATTGTTTCTTCAATGTCACCATTAAAGAAACATTATTTTTACATCCATCTGATGAAGCTCTAAATCAAAATATGCCACTAGTTCCGTTATTGTCCTTAAGGAGTCTTTCGATGAAACCGGAGAGAAAGTCTCTTTATAATCAATGCCTTCTTTTTGAGTGTATCCTTTAACAACAAGACGTGCTTTAAATCTTATAATCTTTCCCTCTGAATCCATTTTGGTTTTAAATATCCATTTGCAACCAATAGGTATGATACCTTCGGGCAAGGGGACAAGATCCCAAACGTCATTGTCACTCATAGACTTGATCTCATCGTTCATTGCATCAATCCACTCTAGAGATTTAGAACATTCCATGGCTTGACGGAAGTTGATTGGATCATCTTCCTCAAGTCCAATGTCTGATTCTTGTTCTTGGAGGAAGATAAAAATATCTTCCACCATTTCCAAGTTCACCTCATGTTCTTAGAACTAATTATGATCCGAATACCTCCATATCGAATTATCTAGAATACAATAATAGCGGAAGCGTACCTTAATCCATGATTGTTGATCTTTGATCCGGGACGAAGATCAGTTAGGGTTTATGATCTTCAAGTTGATACACACGTTAGGGTTTCTCTCACTCACAATGGGATGTAAGGGAGTTGTAACTTGTGATCAACTGGGGACCATAACCCTTATATATATAGAACCCCTTAACACTAATCAACCCATCATTAATTAGGGTGAAGGCCTGCGGGTATCAACACAATTGGACCCTATACTTTATAAGACACATATTGGCCCACGTTATATTAATATCCATAGGACAACTAATATTTGGGCCAAACTAAAGATAGCATATAACATACAATAAAACTAAATACTTATATTATTGGGCATTTACATGTAGTATGAGTCCATAACCCAACAGTTGTTACCAACCCAAAAGCCTAACCTTAATGGCTCTCATGGAGAGGTTCAAGGCTTTAGAGTAATTGGACATGTGGGATGAGTTTTTCGTGGCTAGGAACATGAAATGGTTCCAACCATCTCTTGGTCTTTAGAATGCGGCGTTATGGATCGATTGTTATAAAGGCGTTCTCTTCCCGACCCTCAACTTCATCAAATTTTTACTTGCATGGAGGTGCCTTAGCAAGACGAACTCAAGAAAACCTTACTTAAGGGTCTCCCTTAGGGGGAGTGCAAAACTATCTCGTCTTTCACAAGTGAGATCATGAGAACTTAACTTGTGGAACAAGGTCCTCTCGGCGAGTGCTATGCCTTTCCTAGTGGATATGGATTTTGTGTTCAGAACAAGGTGTGGCTTGTTAGCCTTTTCCAAGAGATAAGAGAGCTCCTAAGGCAAGGGGTAACGTTGAAGGTGCATGAAGGCGAGTTCGGGTATGAGGAACCTCAAGTACCCGGGTTAGGGAGGAGCATGAGCGTGCATGGTTGTGCTTGGGGCTGTAGAGCCCGACTATATGGGGGTAGCAAGTTGGGTGGCAATTCAAGGATGAACAGGAGGTTCGAGCCAAGTGGCGGTGGGTCAAGGTCATGTGGTAAACCTGCATGGGCCAGTCAGTGGAGCGGGTGGTACGTAAAGGTATTGGCTAAGTGGCAAGTTCGAGTATGGCTCGAGCAGTGGGATCCATAATGGACCGAGCAATGGGCTCAGGTACATACGATGGTCACGGGAATGGGTCTCAAGGCGGGTTCAAGTATGGGTCAAGTGATGGGCTCAAAGGCGGACGAAGTTTGGTCTCCGAGCAATGGGCTCGGTTATGGGTTGAGCAGTAGGCTCAGGTATGGGCCAAGCAATGGGCTCATGGATAGGGAACTTGGGCCCAAGCCCAAGAAGGCTAAAGATGGTTGGTGATGAGCCTTTTTGGTAGGAGCTGAAATGAGATTTTGGAGTAGTTGACTTTACAATATGTATGTGTTTAGGATTTTATGAGAAAATAATATAATGTCTGGACCGTTGGGATTTTCGTGCTTGGGTTTTATGGCCTTTCATATATATATATATATGTGTGTGACTCTATTTGTGGTATTATATCATGTAACCTTTATTGAAATAATACAAGGGGATTTTAAAAAAACAAATGCTTTCTTGAAAATTTCCTAATCCTAGATTATAATGCGAAGCATGTGCAATGGTCCAATTTCGATACATGTCACTAGAATCTAGGCCCATGTCAAAAACATACCACTCATTTTTTGCATTTTTTTAGCAAGAATTGACCAAGTATGACAACTTGAAATGAGATGGGACTATCTAAGATCGACCACTTAACACATGATTTTCTCGTGATTCATGCTCTTCCATCACATTAGAAAAAATGTTTTCTCTTGTTTTTTTTTTAATTTCATTTTTTGAATCTTTTTTTACTCTGCTAGGGTTATAGGTAATCCTTTGATCGAGTCCCAAAGGACTTTGGGGCGTATCCTGTTTGTGGGAATTAGACCAAGCACATTTCAAGAGGGGAACCTTAAGGGAAAAAATGTATTTCGACCAAGTACTTGGCGGACGACCTACGTATTCCGTATATGGAAATCAGGTCAGTGTAGTTCGAACCAAAGCTTCATGGGCTAATTAGAACCTTAGGGATTCTTGTACTTTTTATTATTATTGCTATTTATCATCAGAATGCTCTCTTAGAGCTTGAAAAGGATGAGGATACATTATACTTCCTGTGTCCCTAAAAGAAGTTTACATTATACCAAAAAGAAGAATCCTAAAAATAAGTTTACCTATTTAGTAGTGGTCTACATGTGAAATGTCCAGAAAACCCACCAGTGATCCCATTTTGTGCAACTTTCTACCAAAAGCAAGGACATTTTAGTATTTTGCCCCTATTGGTCGAGATCGGTGTAGCTGGTGAAATCATTTCCGTCCAAGTTAACAAGTATAACCACACCTGCAGGGGTGATTTGCTTGACAAGAAATGGGCCGGACAAGTTTGGCTTGAATTTTCCCTAAGGTCATGTAGTGGTGCTCTAACATCTTTCAACCTGAGATCTCCTTCTTGAATGCCGCGAGTACAGACAATTCTATTAAAAGTTATGGAAATTTGGCATTTGTAACCTTGGGTGTTGTGAAGTGTCACGAGTCAGCACTCATCGAGGAGAGGTAGTTCCTCATATCTATCTTGGTACCAGAGATCCTAGGGAATGCCCCTTTTGACTATCACTAGTATTGCCATGACTCAGTTTCCGTTGGAAGCATCGGCTCCATGGTGTAAAAGAGTGAGTAGGGCATGGCACTAGTCAGGGTGTAGATGGATGAATGAAATCTCCATAGGGCATATGAGAACTTCTTAGGCCATTCTCGGGTCTTCTTAGTTATCTTCCCCAGGATATTGTGGATTTTCTTATTTGTTGCGTCGATAGCTCCATGAGTTTGAGGTATGTAAAGGAAAGAGTGATGATGCCTAATTTTGTACTTGTGGAGCATCTCTTTTTGATACCCCTTCAACTATGAACCATTGTTAGGGCATGATCTCAAGAGATGGCCATCAACAGCAGATGATATAGTTTATGAAGAATTTGGTGACTTGTTTTGGCCATAGAGCTGCTTAGGATACTTCGATCCATTTCGAGAAATAGTTGTCAACTAAAATTTATCTATGTCCATTTGCGACTTTTTGGTGATTTTTGCCGATGATATCAATCCCCCATGTAGACAATAGCCATGGCAAAGTCATATTGTGTAGAGGTCTTGGAGGCTTGTGGTTTAGATTGGTATAGATTTTGCATTTATGATAGGAGCAAACCAAATTATAACAATGACGCTCAATGATAGTCCAATAATATCCCATGTGGATGATTTTCTCGGCTAGCATCTTGCCGTTTTTGAGGAAGCCACATACTCCGCTGTGGATTTCTGTAATTATTTTTTGCGCTTCTGTTTCAGTAAAACAGAGTTGGATAATTTCGTCATCGCCTTTGTGATACAACTTGTCGGTTTATTTGGTGGACTGGGTGGTGAGGCGTCTGATGGCTAGCTTATTCTTTCAAGAACTTCTCAGGTGATATTCTTATTTCACAAGACAATTTTGTATATTCAGAAACCAAGGTTCATCCTTCGTGTTTGTAGTTAGGGCGTTGACATCTTGCCCCTTGACAACAGCTTCACGCCTTTCTTCAATGGTGATTGATTGAGCTTTGACTCCCTTTTCCTAGTCCACTAAGGTGGAAAGGTTGGCAAGGGCATCTAGAAAGTTATTTTTCTTGCATGGGAGATGTAGGAAAGTGATGCCCTCGAATAGAGGGATGAGCTGTCGTAAGCAATCAACATAGTCAAGGTGTATTTCTCGAACCTTCCAAGCCCCTATGGTCTGTGATATGATGAGGTTGGAATCCCCAAACATGACCAGGCGTTGTGCCCATGTTGCTAGGGCTGCTTCACTCCGTAGATACAGGCCTCATACTCAGGTATGTTATTCATGTTTGGAAAGTCAAGATTGACTTAAAAAGGCATGTGAAGGCCATTGGGACCAATCAACTGAACACCAATTCCATTGTCCCTGTATTTGATGGCTCCATGAAAGTACATCACCCGTTGGGATTCTCCAATAGTGAGGATGTTCTTGTCGGGGGAAGCAGTAATCATACTCATATCTAGACATCGAGCCATCAACTAATGATTCAATAATGGGTACTCCTTCGATGGGCTTTTGATTGATACATTTGATGTCAAATTTGAAAAGTAGAGCATGCAACCTGGCTAACCTTTCATTGATGATTGACTTATCAAAGAGGTACTTGATTAGGTGAAGTTTTGAAATTAGATATGTTGTGTGAGCTTGGATTTAGTGCTCATCATCTTGGTTGCATAGAGGAGCTATATGCATGTGTGTTCAAGCTGATTGTATCGAACTTCATACTCTAGAAGCTTCTTGCTGAGGTAGTAGGTATTACCTCCTTTCGAGTTCCTCCTTAATATTTGGCTAGGAATGCCCCTATGAATATTTCATTCACACTTAAATAAAGGAGCAAGGGCTCATTAAATTTCGAACGCATCAGAATCGGTGGCTTATATAGGTAGCTTTTGGCATCAAAAGCTTCTTGATAGTGGTCATTCCAATTGATAGAGGCTCCTTTCCTGAGGAGTTTGAAGATGGGGTCAAAGGTTAAGGTGAGTTGAGAAATGAAGTTGCTGATGTACTTGTCCGACCTAGAAAGCCTCGGACTTTTTTCTCGATGCACGGAGGTGAAATCTCAATGATTGCTTTTGTTTTGTCACAGTCGAGTTCAATTCCCTTTCAGCTAACTATGAAGCCAAGGAGTTTGCCCGAGGTGGCCCCAAATACACACTACTGTGGATTAAGTCAGAACTTGAACATTTGAATTTTGTCAAAGAAGGTTCTCAGCGCATCTAAGTGCCCCTCTTTGGTTTTTCTCTTAGCAATCATGTAATTGACATATACTTCAATAATCTCATGGATCATGTCATAGAGAATAGTGGTTGCAACTCGCTGATATGTTGCCCTACATTCCTAAACCCAAATGGCATTACTCTGTAACAGTATGAATGCAGTTTAGATTATGTCTTGTATGGCCAATAAGATCTTAATGGTATCCTAAGAAGCCATCCATGAACGAGAACATGGCATGGTGATCCATAATGTTGACTAGCATGTTAGTATGAGGCAAAGGAAAATAGTCCTTAGGGAAGGGCGCGTTCAAATTCCGTAAGTCGATGCATATTCGCACTTTGCCATCTTTCTTATGAACAACAACTTTATTTAACAGCTTCAAGGAACCCAGGATTGATCTATTTCTTGATCACTTCCTTGACTTTCAAATTGATCTCTTGTTTCGTGCAGCGGAGTTTCTACTTCATCGAATTAGTATCACAGAACAACAAAGTACGGTGTTGGGAATTATCAGGGTCAACACCAACAATTTCTGTATATGGCTAGAAGAATACATCAACAAATTCTATGAGAAGTGCCTTGAATGCCTCTATTTACACTGGGGACAGTGTCGAGCCGAGTTTGACTTCTTTTTCTGTTCGCTTCAGTGCCGATTTATAAGTATGGACTCTTTGATAGGTGCCATGTATGTCATTGATTCATTGTCATACAATGCATTATGCTCTATGATAGACTATTGCATGCAAACGTGTTCAAATCCTTAAGGAAGGTCTTCTATGTTGGAGGCGCCAGATGAATATGTAGTCGAGGCTAGGCTTTGAGAAAGATGATGAGGGTGAATGGTCAGACTCGTAGCCATCTAGGCCCAGTTCATTGGAAAGGCCCACTTCTAACTCAAAAGAGTTTCTCAACCCAAGGTGAGGGTTAGGTTCGGGTAGGCTTTTGTGAGCTATTCATGTTTTGGAGGGTGATTTCCAACATAGATCCGAATCTCATTCCCCCCTCGCCCCGCTCCGGTCTTCTTAAATTCCCAACTCCACTCTCAAAATATTTGGCTAGGAGAAATCAAGATGACTCATTTGAAAAAGGCAATTTAGATCTCGATATCTAATATGCTCAACCAAATTAAATCGTGCGGTTATAGTCTCAAATGTATGGATTGAAGTTCATCCTCACTAGCATGGAGACTATTAAATATTATCTCCAAGCCATGGAGGGTCTTTTGTTCTTTGGGATCATATCAAGGTTTAGGAAAATCCTAGTAAAAGGGGCCTTGGTTGGGTTGTACAAACTAGCAACTCAGGGTGTGTTTGGGAGAGGTGTGGAGGCGACACCTATGCTTAGCAGAGAAATCAATTCTTGTACAATTCTTGTTGTCAAGGGGTACAAAAGTGCAGAACTTTAAACTTCAATAAATATGAGAGTTAGATGTCCTGGTGTAGGCTGCCGATATGGACATAAAATGGCTGACTTGGTGCCCTTCGGAGGCGATTTAAAATAGGTCGAGATCTTGAAGCAAGAGGATTTTGCGTTTGAAAATCTTGCTGTGTCCCAGGTCATGATGGGTCATTTTGTTGTAATTGTAGAAAGGGAGATTAAGATCAAGTTGAGTCGGGACATAAGGAGTTCGATGACCAATGAGAACCCGGTATCGCATATCGTTGAAAATCAAAACTAAGCGACGCTGCACTTGATTCAACATACAAGTTAGACCGATTGTGGAGGTAGGTTACTCGAATTTGGCTCTTGCTCCATAGTACTTGTCCAAGGCTTTCCCTAGCCTTTGGAGTTTAGAAAAGGATGTAATCGTACGATGGAAAAGTTTCATGAAGAAAAAAGCGTGTAGGACTCCAATCAAAATATTGGCAGATTCGGCTTCTTTCATTGGGGATTGAAGTTTGACATGTTTATTTTTCTAACTATCGAGGAACTTCTAAAATGTCTCTTCCTACTCGTGTTCCATCTAATCGAGTCTTTTTCGAGATGTATAAGTTCTAAGATAGACCAGGGTGATGAAAGCTATGCCTAGTTTATCCCAATTGGGCTTCTTGTCCTAGGGTCGTGATTCCTACCATTATAAGACTTTACCCTTCTAGGAATCGAAAAAAATACAAATAGTATCAGTTCGGCGGGATCCCGTGGAAGCCTACTTTTTGCGCGTATCCAAATAGAAGAGCCTCAGATTCAGTTGCCAACAAATTTTCCCTCACCAAGAACGATTTATTCTGCCGGATCATTAAAATCAGGTATTTGAATGTCACGTTCAGCTTAAGGACCCATTTTTCTTTCAGCCATTTCCTATTTGTCGTACCATGATGGCTCTCTTATGATATCTCTTGATAGTTTTTTATCTTCGTTTTCGTTGTCTATTGGTTCCTCTGACAAGGGAGGTGGTTTGATGCACTTATGTATGAGGGTATGTAGGAGTTCAGCAATCAACTCTTCCCAAGAGGCATACCCAGCTATAGGGGAGATGTAGTAACATATGATGGAAGAGCAAGCTAGATAATATGGAAACAAGAAACCACCATTGGGAATGCTAGCCCCAAATCATCCATCTCTTATTGGTTCCATAAAAAGTGAGAGGGGTCCTCGTCTCCCTCATAAATGTGTATGCGCGGCATCTCAAACATGTTCGGGTTAGGTTGGATCGACGACCATCTGTTGGATTGGGCATATTCCAGGAAGTCCATTGAGCTTGCTGTCTCTCGATAATTACTCCATGCTTTCACCTTGTCGGCGATGTTCTGAATCTCATTCTCAAAGTTATAATGGTGGCGTGTCATGTGATCAATGTGTTGTTCAGAGAGGTTATCTACATTTTTCTTATTCTCATGGAGCGAAGCACAACTAACCTTTGAGAAGTTCTTCATTGGTTAGGACGGTGTCCTCACATGTAGTAAGCAACACACGATGTCACCATGGAGGCAATGAAGATGAACAAATGATAGAGGGGATCCCGATTAGTCTTGTGAAGCATAGGTCCAATGAGGAGACCTACAAAACAGTGAAACAAAGAAAACATTAGTGTATGATAGAAAAGATAATTTCATGTTGATGTACAATGTCATTTTGTACAAACTAGGCATGAAACTCCATTCTTCAATCATTTGTTTGGGAAATAGGACTTAAATTGTTACACTCTCCGGGATCTTTTCTAGTTGAAGGATGGACAAGTGTGTAGACTCGCAAATGATAAGACAAATTTGAATTGGAGAGGTAGAATAAATTTTTCAAGGAATGGAGAAATTTATCGTGAGGACAAATGACTCAAAGGGCGAGATTATTGTAGATATTGGGATGGGAATGTACATGAGGGGTAGGTCTTGGAGCAACCTATATGTAATGCATGAATGCATGTGTTTGACAAGACTCTTTTTCTTTTCCTTGTAAAGTTTTTGTATGTATGAATGCATGATCCTAAGGACACAAAATAATACATAAGGGATGAACGCATGTACAATGCGCTACATGGTTATGTGCGGAAGTAGGCATGTGCATAAGAATCTATGTTTATACGGACAAATGGATGGACTATGCTATATGCTAATGTGGGTACATACGACTGTCTCTACATGTGCATGCAAGGATGCATGAATGTGATGGATGATATGTATAATCACAGAAAGCTTAAGTCAAGCATGCATTGGTCCAAATGCAACCTAAAGGTCTCACTAAAATGCTTCATTGAGATTATTATCTTCAATTGGCCCAATGAACAAAATGCTCATGGGTGGATGCACGTGCTAAGATGGAGGGCTTAGAGCAAGTCCATGTACACAGAGGCACCCTTTGTATTTTAAGAGTTATTCTATGATGGCTCATACCTAGGAGGCGGTACCAGCCCTAAACAAGATATATACGACGCGTGCGAGCGTACAGACCAATCGTCAAACAACGCACGTAGCACATAAGCAAGCAACATTTACATAAAATATAATGTACGAAGGTACAATCACAATCATCACTCAAATTTATTTTTGAAGGGACAAAGACGTATGCTTAGGTTCGACCTTTTCGGGGTGGATTGTTTTTACATTTTAAAAACAACCCTTGAACTCCCAAGCGGAGTCGTCAGTCTGCGAGGCATGGAAAAATGTTGCAATCACTTCCGCAAAAGGACTCCTAGCTCCCTCCACATGGAGGCTCAAAAGCCTATGAATGTAGGTTTCAAGTCGCCAACATTTTATGACCTAAACCAGGACAGTGTGTTTCTCAAGAAAACTAAAATAGATTTAAATTTTATTTTTTTATTTTTTTTTCTTTTTGGAAAATCACCTCAAAATCATAGTTACACTATGATGGATAAAACATAGGTATGACTAACCAAATAATCTGGGTCTGGGGTTTAAGTTATAGGGTACGAACTTATGATGTGGACCAATTTTCTTATCTATCTAATGATGGGCACCAAGTAATATATATTTGTCCCTTATTTTGTGTGATTTGGATGATGATCATGATTTTACGCAAATTAAAGGAAATTGATTAAGCAAGTAGCGCGCAAATTTACAAAATCGAATTAACATGTAAAATACATGTTCGAGTTTATCACACAAATGTACAAAAGTTCACTTTTGAACTGACATGTCTTTTAGCGTATGAGGGGCTTGGAAATAGTAGTATTGCGCTACCTAATACTTATCATTTGATTTGATTCCACTCATAAATAAAATCCCTAACTTAGTTCTTTACATGGGACTTGTTTGTGCCCTTTTCACCAAACATTTTTGGACCGTTAACGTACGCCTTTCCCAGGGGCATTTCTGTTAATTCACAGCCCATCAAGCATGAGTCTGAGGCACTGCCCCACCCCCAGGAGGATCACGTCCCTCCTTAGGGAGGAACGGGCAGTTCTGCCCTCCTTTCCTTATTTGCTCGGTTAGGGCGAAACTTTCCTCAAAGGGAAGGAGGTTCTAGGTCATGCAAAGGCCCAAGAAGAGCAGCCGGCATAGTGGAGGCACCGCTGGGCAAGTCAGAGCCCTTACTAGGGTTTGGAGGGTCAAAAGTCCTATAAAAGGGACCTACATGCATTCCAAGAAGGTAACACACCAAAAATCATCCTCTCATTAATCACGCATTATGTGTGCTTCTCTCTCAGCATCACTCCCCAGAGTGCCTGAGTCCGAAGTACCCCTTCGCATTTTCTATTTGCCCTTCGGCCTCTCACGTGGCCGTGACCTTCATCAGTTATCAGAAACTGACTTTGACATCGGAGGAAAAATCCCTGGACCTCGCCAGGGGCAGTTCACCCTTTCTCTTTTGCAAGTTACCTCGGATCTCAAGGAGAACCCTGAGACGTCCTTAATTTGTCTCGCAACCCTCTGGCATTTTGACCCATTTGAGTTTCAAAGGACCACTTCGACCCCTAGAAGAACCCCGAAACATTTGGTGCCGTCTGTGAAGAGTGGATGGTCAGAAGTTGCATGAGACTAAGGAATAGCAAACACATCCAAACACCTTCACCCATCCAAGACGCACCACAATTTACCCTCTGCTAGTTCATCAAGGAGAAACCCCCTCCTCCCCCAGGATCGGTGACACAAGAAGAGCTTGCCGCATTCCAAACGAACCTCCTGGGGAACATGAAGAAGATGTGCATCACCCTGCGGGATACTATCAGAGGAAGATCCCGTCGAAGGACATCCTCAACCTTGAAGGGCACGACGCTTCAAAGTCCACTCGCATCCTCAAATCCTTTCCTTTTGAATTCAATCAGTCTGGCTCGTCTGACTCCTATCCCAAGGGAAAGGACGTAGGCCAAAAAAGCAACCGGTCTGTAGGGAGCTCAAGGAAAGCTAACTCCGACCTACGACATGAGATCGACCGGATTATGAGGGAAAGAGCCAGAAAAGCCCACAAGGAAGAGTCGGACGACCTCAGAAAATTTTTGAGGTTCCGTGAAGCGGAGAAGAAAGAAGAAAGAGGATCGGAAGAAAGAAAAGTCTGACGGATCCTTAGGAGGCATTCATGCACTTCCTAGAAAGTGCTCCATCCCGGGAGACACTTCGGATCTCAACATGCGAGTCCCCTTCAGCGAAGAAATCATGGAATACCCCATCAGTCTCAACACGAGAATTGGGAAAATTAAGAAGTATAATGGGACTACGTCCCCGAAGGAACACATCTTAGCCTACGATGCATCCATGATGACTCAGATCCGAAATGACGCTACCATGTGCCGTCACTTCTTGGGAACATTGGAAGGAAGAGCGATGAAATGGATGAATCATCTACCTCAGAATAGTGTGCATAGTTATGAAGAGCTCTATGAAATCTTCCTCGAGAACTTCATGACATGCGAAAAAACGGAGAAGTGCTTCGAGGATCTCTTCAACATCACGCAGGAAAAAAATGAGTTCATGAAGGACAACGACAAGAGGTTCAACGATGAGTGCTTGGAGATAACCAAGTTGGACCCCGTCATAGCATGCACTATGTACATCAAAGGCATCGTCCGAGATAGCAAAATTCTCCAGGACTTTGAGCACATGAAGCTCCAAGTCCAAAAGCTGACCCTGTCTTATGTCCAAGCTTATTCATCCAAGGTCTTCACCGCCTGGGAGAGATCGGGAAGAGCTATGATCACGGGCAGTTACCGATTCGATAAGTTCAGGGACAGCCGAGGATGTCAGCACGAGGAAAAGGAGAAACGAAGGGTCGAGACACTAAACGTCGAGAAGCCAAAGTTCAAGAAAGGCCCGGCAAATCGCGGCAAAGAATGGAAACCCGGGACGAAGAGACGATTCGACAAAAAGACCCCCGAGAGCTCGGCGGGAAACAAAATCTTGAACTGCAATCAAGAAGAAGTACTGGCAAAAATAGACCCAAAAATTCTTCCCAACCCAACCCCCATG
>ONZA01000846.1:21231-33043 GCA_900322205.1 Kewa caespitosa
AATATTTGATGCTTTTTGAGGAGGCTTGCAAATCAAGGCTCTTCTTTATGCGTGCGTTATCTTCTTGGGAAATGCTCCCTTCTTTTTCGGATCGTCACCCCCCGCCGGCTTTCTGTTCTAGGAGCGGAGAGAGGCAGCCTCGCCTGGCTGATGTATCTCGTCCCTGAGAAAACAAGGAGTGGTGGAGCCGAAAGAGGGTTTGGTGGAGCCGAGATCTAGGAGGAGGTGTTGCGCGACGGTGGTTGAGGGTGCGTTCGAAATGCACTCCTCCATGTTGGGAAGGACTTGACGTATTACATTACGTCCTCGTCCTCCGCCTTCTTCCTTCGTCCACTCGTTGGCCTCTTGGCTCTCTTCCTGCAGCTTGGTTCGGGTGCCCCTTCCGCTGGAATTTGGGGGTTCTCCCCTTCAAGAAGGAACTTGGCATATTATTATCTTTGTATGTAGAAATCTTTGTAAAAGGACTTCAATAAATGAGAATGAGGTTGTTGAATATCTGTCCCCTAGAACGGGGTCTCGTCTCTCCTTTTACTTTGCCTTGTTGTTTCGCTTCATCTATTCTTGCATTTGTAGTTTAGTCTAAACGTGCATTAGACTCAATTCATTTGCCCCTATGGTGGGGTCTCGTCTAAACATGTATTAGACTTAGTTCATTTGCCCCCAGAGCGGGGTCTCGTCTAAACGTGTATTAGACTTGGTTCATTTTCCCCTAGGGAGGGGACTCATTTAAACGTGTATTAGACTTCGTTCATTTGCCCCCAGGGTGGGGTCTCGTCTAAACGTGCATTAGACTTAGTTCATTTGCCCCCAGGATGGGGTCTCGTCTAAAGGTGTGTTAAACTTAGTTCATTTGCCCCCAGGGTGGGGTCTCGTCTAAACGTGCATTAGACTTAGTTCATTTCCCCTAGGATGGGGTCGCGTCTAGGCATAATGGATAGAACGGATTTACAAGGCAACATGTAAATGAAAGGCATATGAGCCGAAAAAGTTTCAATCCTGCCTTCTTAGAGGAGCCGACCCCTTTCGGCCAACGACCTTACAAAATGGATAGAAAGATGTTTGGGGGAGCCTACCCCTTTCGGCCAATAGCCTTACAAAATGGATAGAAGGCTGTTTGGGGGAAACCACCCCTTTCGGCCAACGGCCTTACAAAATTCATAGAATGCTGTTTGGGGGAACCTACCCCTTCATCTAGAGAAAGTCTAGGAATCAAAAAGTTTGTTGAGGCTGTTAAGGGGTGCCTACCTCGACGAGGCTCCGTGGCGAGACCACATTCTATATGAAGAACTTCTAGAGGTTGTTGATGTTCCATGGTCTGCCTATCTTCCTCCCTTCTGATGTGTCAAGTCGGTAAGTCTTCGAATTTAATACTTCCGTCACCCTATAGGGTCCTTCCTAGTTAGGTATCATTTTCCCTTCTTCGTTCTGTCTCCACACGGACTCTATGGTCCTTAAGACGAGGTCTCCCACATTCAATTTTCTCTTCCTCACCCTTCGATTGAAAGCTCTCGTCATTCTCTGTTTATAGACCACGGCTTTCAAAAGTGAGTGTCCTCGTACCTCTGGCAAGAGGTCGAGGTTGTTTTTAGCCTCTCTTCGTTGGTCTCTGGGTCGAAGTGCTCGACTCTTGGACTCTTGTTAGCAATTTCAAATGGGGGTACGGATTCAGAGCCGTAGATGAGGTTGAACGGTGGTCTCGTCCAAAGATTACGCCAAATGTTTCGAGTGTTTTTGGGTAAGGATACTGGACCCTCGAGGATTAAGGCTTCGGCTGTATGAGATGAGATGGATCTTGACGTGGCTCATCGGAGGTGAACTACCTGCACAAGGAATGCATGTGAACTGCCCCCGCCGTTGTCCAGGGGACGGTCCTCCGGCGATCAAGTCAGTAAGACGGTTCTCAAAAAAGGGGTTTTACCCTAGAGGCAAATAGAATGCTCTTTAGGGCATTCAAATCTTCCTTGGGAATGGGGAAAGATTTGGATGCTCTAGAGACAGAAAATGAGCTAATCAATCAGTTGTCTTAATCAGAATATGTTTCTTACCCTTGAGAAGGTGTGCATGTCTCCTATTTACAGACATTCATCAGGTGATGCTAGGGTTGCGGCTTATCCACTAAGGAGGCTCCACGTGGACATTCCTTTCCTGGGCCTGGCAAAGGTGTGGGCCTTGAGGGCCGCCAATCAGGCCAGAGCATGTGTGCAGTGCACGTGTCATCTTTAGTATCTTCTAGAATCTTCCATAAGTTCTCCTTCTCCATGGGTGATCCTCCACGGGGACTGAGGGTACCTCTCAGCTATGTACTCTTCGTCACCTCTCCTAGCGGTAATTTGAGAATCAGCACCTCCTCAAGCCCGGACCTTTCGTCCTTGGCCGAGGACGGGGGCCTTCGACCTTCTTCTCGAAGACACCTCGTCCTACTCCTAAAGAGAGGGCGAGGGTCGAATGACAAAGGCACGGAGGGTCGGACGGCGAAGGCTCGGAGGGGAGAAGGGCTTTGTGACTCCCTTACGAGGGTGATCTCTCCAGTCCGTGGGCCCTTAGAGTGGGCCCAGCTTGAGGCGTGACTTCGGGACCCAGACAAGGTGAATAATAGGGGGCCGAAAGAGGTACATGGGTAGACAAAGGGCCCAGGCCGAAACCAACCATACACGCATGTTCCAAAAAAAGTCGATTTTACCCCCATAACATGCACCATTTCCGTGGGGGGTACGCATGCCTTTATCCAGCTTCCGCCCATGCTTCGCATGGCTGAAAGGCCGTGGCCCCTACAGTGGTGACTCCGCTGGGGACTTAACTTAAAGAGGGTGAAACTCGAAAACGTGTCAGGAAAAAAAAAACGTAAATCGATTTGGTTCAAAATGCATCATTTTCATGTAGTATCATGCATACGCGCAATAGGTATCCCATAATCAATCCTAAGGGGACGAGTTCGGTTACATGGAGGATCCATTCGATTCTCCATGCATATCGTAAACAAATCTCCACTCACAATCTTTCTTTCACCCATTCGATGGAAGCAAAAACGGTAACTTACTGCGTTTATACATTCCCTAACGTTGTAAACACCCCGTATGTCGTGGGAGCCTTATTATCCCTAACCCGTTTTGAAACCTTAGACAACTAGAGCCATTGTATAGGTTTCGAACATAGAGATCATATAGCATTCATATGCGTAACATTTACATATTTGCATTGCATTAGACCGAACCATTAATCGGGGGGGGGGGGGGGCTTTATGGTTCACTTTCCCCATTAGAAGTTTAGGTTTTCTCCTTTCTTTTTTGGGACCTTTCTTCTTTTCACCCTTCTACTTTAGTTCATGAATTAACTCTAGGGAAAGATCCGTTCGTTGGACTGGCGGCGAGGATATTCAACTTCGTAGAACATCGCCTCCACCACCTCCGTTCTCGACTCCGTCCCATTCGTCTTCACCTAAACCCAAGTCACAAACTCCTCCGGTCGTATGTCAACTTACGTTCGAGATGGTCGACCAACCTACCCTCCAGGATCTCGCCCTACTCATCCGGAACTTGACCGAATAGGTGACCTATCTTGAAACCAAGAACATTGAGGAAGTTGACCCAATCAAGGGAGAGCTGAAAAAGTTTGAGACTGTCCTGAAGCATAACAAACTTTTTAACCAGTACCATGACATTGAAAGGATGACCCCTAACCTCACGGGCACTCTACCTAATAACACTGTCCTCTCCAACCTACCCAAGTTTAAGAGCATTGACAACCCTAGGACCCATCTTAGAGCCTTTACCACTACCCTTACTTTAAAGGGTATCGATTAGGAACTATTTCCTCACATCTTTCCTATGTCCTTAGATGGACCCACGTCTAGTTGGTACTATGGACTTGACACTGAACGAGTCAAAACATGGGAATATAGAAGCTGAGAGTTCCTAGCACAGTATTCGTACAATAGCGAGCTTCCCATTACGATGCGGGAGTTAGAAGCCACAAAGAACTTCACAAGTCAGGCTTTCATGACCTTCATCATTAGATGGCGAGAAAGGGCTGCCCATATGGTGAATAGGCCCTCGGAAAGAGACCAAGGGCGTACTATCATAATCAGTTTGAGGCCTAAATTTAAGAAAAGACTTTATTTTCCAACCTATAAGCAATTTCCTCCAACTTATGGAGGTAGGATTGGCAATTGAGGATGAGCTTCCCAACTCGAAAGCAGAATGGACTAAGGGCAACAATAACAACAACACCACCAAGCAGAACAACACCACGAAGGTGAATGAACTTAATGCCCTCAACGAGGGCGCACCTCAACTTCGAGAGTGACAAGCCTATACCCCATTGGGTATGACTCTCACCCAAGCTCTAGAGCGGTTAATAAAAAAGAATTCTTTGTAGCCAATTGGGCCCTTTCCCGATGTCCCAGAGGGCAAACAGTCCAAGAGCTACGATCTACAAAAATATTGTAAGTATCACCATGGCAAGGGCCACGAGACCGACAAGTTCTAGACCTTAAGACACGCGGTCCAAGACCTTATCGATAATGGCACTTTACCGTTGTCGAAGGCAGCACGTGCCCCGAACAACAATAAGAATCCCCTCACATCTCACGAGGAGTCCATTTTCTCCATATCCGACGATGACCTTGGTTTCGATCCTACTTTACTTACCGAACCATATCACCGCACGACCACTTAAACATTAACGGATAATGGGAGAGCGATGAAGAGGATTCATGGGATGCATCCTCAAGGTGTAATGAGATTTACGATGACGCATGGCTTTCCGAACAAGAAGTTTGGGAGGGTGAAGTCGACAATCTTACTAGGTCGAGTAGGTATTACAAGAAGAAAGACGGTCCACTCCAGACCAATGATAACCTGACAGACAAGGGTAAAGAAGTAGTGGCATAAGAACCACTCGATAATTCCTTGTTAAAACAATAAAAAAGGATCAAAGCCGACGTCACCATCTGTCAACTTTTAGCATCATCTCTGGAGCATAGGCAACCACTCCTTGGCGAACTCAACAAAATAAATATCTCGCTAGAAACGTCTCCTGCCGAGCTTGTAAGCTTCTTGATAGAAGAAAAGATCGCCCACCACACAATCACGTTTTCGGATAAAGACCTACCTAAAGAAGGTCCTAACCATAATAAGGAATTATACCTTACGATACCACGTACCCATGGCACTCGTGGATAACGGGTCTGCGGTCAATGGTTGCCCACTTAGAACCGCAAAACGATTAGGCATTTAATATGTCCTCGCAGAAACAATGCAGGGCTTAAGGGCCAACGATAACTCTAGGAGAAGTGTGCTCGGCACCATCAGTATCAATGTTACTGCGAGTGTCAATGAAAAACGAGTAACTTTTTTTGTCATCGATTTACCCTCCACCTTTAACCTCCTCTTAGGACGACCTTGGCTCCATAGCATCAATGCCGTCCCATCCACCCTTCACCAAAAAGTCAAAATGGTTGTAGAAGGGAAAATCCTTGTGATCGAGGCCGACCAAACAAAGGTCACCTTATCAAAGACTTCGTTCTAAAAATAGACCATGGTGAAGCGGACGAGGATTTTTGGGGTTTCAACCCCGAAATTAACGCCATTGAGGATAAGCAAGTTCCATTCGACTTTGATCCTCACTCTAACCTCCATGTTAATGCCATCCTACAAAAATAGGGCTATATGCCACGAGATGGGTTTAGGAAAGCACGCCCAGGACCCGAGTTCATTTCGGTAGGCACAATCCACGAACCTCGTGTTTGGCCTAGGCTATACTCCCTTGATTCGGGGAATTAAAGGATCGATGTCGAGGGTAGCCAAAAGAAAGAGGGCCATACGAGAAGGCATTCCCTTCGATAGCCCTAAACTCACTTATCCCCATACCCTAAATGGACAATTCGTTCGGGCAGGGGATAACTTTCCCTACTATGGATTTCCCGAACCACATTACCTAAAAGAAGAAGCCACGTGAATCCCATGATTCAAAATTTTCGAGCATTGCAACCTTCAGAAAATGAAATCCATAAGCTTTAGGACCAATTACCACTTGATTGGGCTCAACCTTTACCTCACAACGCATTTGGTCTCCTTTTTGGGCAAGAGAAGATCTGAGCATGAGAAGATGACGATGTAGTTCTGGCCATCCAAAATCAATAGTTCGACCCCTCCGAGCTGATCACACCCGCCACCGGGGTACTCAAAGGATGGCGCCGCACCTGCAAGTTGACAACTTCCAACAAGCGCAAATTTAGCATCACAATAGAAAAATGACCTGTGTTCGAGTCTAGTGACTCTGATTCTAGTTCTAGCGATTCTGATTCCGATACTAGCGTAGGAGATTCTCCTCCTGAGATAATTAGGAAGCTAGGCTCCCCCACTCCCAAAGTGTATGATCCTTCCATTGATGTACTCTTTGACGATATCAATAAAATGAATGATGATTCTGCTTACCGCTTTGATTATTTTGTCACTAATGAATCCGTTGACAATAAGTCACTCATGTGAGCCATGCTCGAACATGAACAAAAAACTTCGGTAATTAAAGAAACCAAAACGATTAACTTGGGAACTAACAATAAACCACAAGAGGTTAAAATTGGTCTAACTCTAACACCAAATGAAAGATCCGACCTAAAGAGCCTCTTAAAGCAATTTATAGATGTCTTCGCATGGTATTACTAGGACATGTCGGGAATTGACCGATCCATTGCCGAGCACAAAATCCCGCTCTTCCAAAACGCGAAATCTGTTAGGCAGAAACTAAGGAGAATGAAACCTGAGTGGGCCTTAAAGATAAAGGAAGAGGTAGAAAAGGAACTCGATGCTGGGTTTATTGTCATGGCCGGTTACAGAAACCGCAATGGGGTGCTAGCCCAAGAGGTCGACAAGAAAGGAAAGGCAATATACTACTTGAGTAAGATATTCTGCGAGTATGAGGCGCGTTATTCCACCTTAGGAAAGACTTGTCTCGCCATAGTATGGGCCACAAAAAAGCTGAGACACTAGATGCTCAATCGTAAAGTGCATATAAGGTCTCGAGAAAACCCATTAAAGCATATCTTCCAAAACCCCATAGTTAATGGAAGGATAGCTCGTTGGACCTTCATGATGTCCGAATTCAACCTCAAATATGAGAACATGAAAAGCATAAAAGGGCATAACATTTTCGAATATTTATGACCATCCCGTATAAAACCAAGAAAACAGGGAAGAATATGAATTTCCTAATGAGCACATCATGAAAGCAGATACCGAGTCTTGGCTGATGAACTTCGATGGGGCATCGAACCAAAGCGGCTATGGTGTAGGAGTACTATTAGTCTCTCCAGACGGGGCACATAACCCATTATCTGTAAAGCTTGACTTTGAGGTAACTAACAATGCCGCGGAATAAGAAGCTTGCATTGTTGGATTACAAGCCGCGGCATCCATAGGGATTAGAACCCTTAGGGTGTACGAAGATTCGACCCTAATCATAAATCAAATCTTGAAGAATTGGAAAGTCAAGAATGAGAGCTTGGCCTTTACCAGGCCCATTTAGAAAAGATAGCCGAAAAATTTTCTAAAATCAATTTAGAAAAGTGTGGACGCTCTCGCTAAGCTAGAATCAATGATCACTATCCCTCTTGAAATCAAAACGATGCCCATATACATCGAAAGAAGGGAAGAACTCGCTCACCATTACACTTTAGAAGTGGACTAATTAGAGAAACTTCCATGGTATATCGACATCCTCAATTACAAGTTCAGCGAAGAGTATCCCCCTGGGTGTGACGACCCACCGGCACAAAGGGCCATTTGCCTACTCGCCGCACAATTTGTGGTGTACCAAGATAGCTTATACAAGAAAACCCCATACGGAGTTAGCCTTCTTTGTGTAAACGAAGAACAGGCGAAACGAGTAATGGGTGAAGTGCATGAAGGAGTATGCGGCCCCCACATGAACGGGCGCACACTCAGAAAGAAAATAATAAGGCAAGGATACTATTGGACTACGATGGAAAAGGATTGTAGCCAATATGTGCAACGATGCAGGCAATGCCAAATTCATGCAAATTTACAACACATGCCACCTTCAACACTTTATGGTCTTACTTCCCCGTGGCCTTTTTAAACTTGGGGAATCGACATTATTGGAAAAATAAGTCCTACGGGCATAGGCGGAAACGAGTACATCCTTGTTGCCATGGACTATTTTACAAAAAGGGTCGAAGCAGCATCGTACTCGAAGTAAACTTCGAAATATGTTGCAAAGTTCATCAAGAATAACAGATATGGTGTCTCGCATGAGATAATTAATGTTCATGGATCCCATTTCAAAAAGGAAACTGCTAAGCTCTTGCAAGAATACAAGATACAGCATCGTGGGTCATCACCCTATAGGCCACAAACAAATGACACTATCGAGGCCACCAACAAAAACATCAAGCCCATTCTCCAGAAGATGAGCGAAACCTACAAAGATTGGCCTAATAACCTTCCTTTCGCACTTTGGGGATATAGGAGCACCATGCGGACATCCACAAGCGCTACGCCTTATTAAGTTGTTTATGGTATGGAGGCAGTCCTTCGCATTGAGGTTGAGATACCTTCCCTTATTAAGAAAGTGATATTCCTATAGCCGACTGGGTAAGAGAAAGATACAAACATTTGGTCTTGCTAGACAAAAGGCGTCTAAGCGCCTTACACAATGTTCGAATGTATCAAAGGAGAGTGGCTTGTGCCTACAATTAAAAGGTACGACCATGATTGTTAATAGAAGGGAACTTGGTTCTGAAAGAGAACTGAGCACCCATAAGAGACTCACGAGGTAAATTTAGCCAAAATTGGTCAGGACCGTACATCATCCAGAAAATCCTTTCTAGAGGAGCGGTTCTACTCATGGATCTTGATGGATTAGAGTTTTGACAACAAACCAATTTAGACCAATTAAAGAAATCTTACGCCTAAGTTCCCAAGTCTAATAATCGTTAACGCCCATATATTATCCAAGATAATATTAGGCTCTACACCTCTTTCTCCTTGGGAGCATGATGATCCTTCAGGGGAGCCGCGCTCATACTCGCCTCATCCTTGTGATGCCAAACTAGGTGCATCTTCTTCCTCCCCTTGGGAGGCATCTTATCCACGGGACGAACCATTGGAGTCGGGGGCTACGCCTTAGCTTTCTTCTATAGGAGGTTTATTTTTAGGTTGGCTAGGCGGCGGTGCTTGCTTCCTAAACCCTTTCCTCTCATTCTCCTTAGACTCCTTGCACTTGTTTGGATCGCCAGAAATCATCCACGCAAGGTAGTGACCTGTCACAAATGGCAACAAGGTCTTGCGGGACACTATCCAATGTTGGCATTCTTTCCAATAATTACCCCATATCTTCAATTGCCTAACACTCAATTTTACCTCGGGTTGGACAATGGTATCTAGCCTAGGGATACGTTTGGCTAAAATGTATTGACGCATGACCCGAGTGGGGTAAAACGTTAAAAGGTGGGTAAGGCTCACTACCTGGCTATGAAGAATCTCCTCCACACATCCCACCATGGTAGTAACATGCCATCAAGGGACGTGCCAACGGACGGTCGTGTTCCCTCCCAAGTGGATAATCCATTCGCCAAGGGCCTTCTCCTTGTAAAGGCGTTGGCAAGACGAGAATTGCTTGGGCGAGTATGCAATAAGAGCATTCGGTTTCTTCACCAACCGAAGATGCTCCAAAAGCCAAATCTACAAAAGAAAAAAAAAAGGATCAATGATCATGCAAATAAATCAAACATGTAGAGAACAATAAGGAAAAAACGAGGCATAAACAGTCACTTGGAGAAGCAAAGGACTTGCTGAGAAGTCGCCATCCCCTTCATGCACTAAACGGTCTAAGAAAGCGATCGTTTCCCCAACAACAAGAGCCATGAGACTACACCCTTCCTCCATCATTTTGACAACATGTAAGAGGGAAGCATGGGCCATCTTACTGTTTCCCACGAAAAGGAAGCGGCAAATAAGACAAAGAACGAAAGCCTGTCGACGGAAGATCATAGCTCTACTATCATTCTCTAATAGAGGGGGAGAAAAATGTTCAATCGCCTTAAGCAAATTGACTTGATCCACGTCAAGGATGTCCCCATCCTTTTCATACTTAAAGCCGACGTAGTCCTCATATAGGGACTCAAAGTTGTCACTCAACATAGGAAGTGCCATGTTGAAGTTGAGGGGAATGCCCAAAATTGTGGAGAATTCTTCCACCAAGGGACACAACTCTTTGATCCCTCCTAGGCGGAAGACATGAAGGTCGGGCATCCAAAACTTGATGGACGCCCTCAAATGAACCCAAACATGCTTGACTTGTTTGAAAGTGAAGAATATGGTTAGGTTGAAGATACTTAGACATTGACGATGAATTTAGCATATTGCAAATATGTCATTTCTTTTTTTATTTTTTTATTTTTTTTATAATAATATGTCATTTCTTTGTGATTTAATAGTGAGCTCATTTCACGTGTAGGCTGGTGGTTCCATCAGTTCTAATGGACGCATACTATGTCCTAGAAGTTTCCAGGGCATTTTGGGATCGTCAATTTAAGAAAGTGACAAAGCTTCATAGATCATACATCTATTAGATTATGCATATTTCTTTGAGCTATTTGTTTACTGCTTCATATTTTCATTTCAGATACTTTGTTATACATTGCTATATCGAGTTTAACTTTGCTTTTCTCAAGATGTTGATTCCACATAATGTGCATATTTGATGTTCCTGTGGAAGATGTGGTCTTAACTACAAAAAGCCTTGAGCATCCTGTTATGGCTCAACAACTAGATAAGTTCCATCATATTCCTTAGGGTTGTGCCTTTTTAGTTTGTGGATTTCTCTTGTTTTTTGTTCATTTTAGATAGAGAAATTTTATTAATGGAACCGAGATGAAGTATTGAGCAGGAACCAGGAGGGCATGATGTCCTCCAAAAATACACTAGTTACACATTTACCTGAATGTGCTGGAGAATGTAAATAGGATACTCCATAAATGCACCAGCATGCAACCAGTGCCCAAAGTGAAGCCAGAAAATTCCTTTGATCCCATAAGGCTGCGACTGAAGAATTTATTTCTTGAAAATGTGTCGGTTTCTTTCCAACCAAAGGCACCATAAGTACGTTGCACCATAGCATTCTCTGCTCCATGCTTCCCCAAAACCAAAGTTCCGGCCTTGAAGAAGATCCACGACACAAGCAGGGCACACACAACAATCCCCCACCCCAAAAAGCTTAATCCAGACCTATGTTACCAGAACATGGCAAATTAATTGACATACTGGTGTCAACGTGACACGACGCTGGTACGGGCATAAAATACGCATCTGACATGGTAGTTTGAAATTGAACACAACAAGTCTGATCTAGGGTTAGGTCGAAACCCTAGATCTGCAAATCGAAGCATTTACTGTAGTCTACGTGGGTTAAAAGGGTATGGATCCTCTGAGAATTCAAAGCTCATTGGTAGGCTCATAGACATGTGGCCACCAGTCACTGGAGAAAGATACCTCAGGTTGGGGGAACGGAAGAGATGAAGTAAGCATCTTGTCTCGTAAGTAGAGAAAACATGTAAAAGGAAAGGCAGTAATTACGATTTACTGCCACCTAACCATTTTCTTGTTACTTTACTCTCTTCGTCCGAGAAAAGTTTAAAAATTTGACTTTTGAAGCTATAATTGACTTTCATCTTTAATTCATTTACCTTAATGAAATTTGTGTGAAGTTAATATTTGAAAAGTATTTTTCACTAGAAATCTAACAGTAGTATTTGTAATGTAACTATATATATATATATATATATATATATATA
>ONZA01000848.1:4291-15887 GCA_900322205.1 Kewa caespitosa
ACGGCTGCCATGTCTTCTGACTTCCTTCCTCTCTTCCTTTTTTTTTTTTTTTTTTTTTAGTTTATGCTTATGTAGATATGTAATAGGTGACCTCACAATTAGGAGGTATACCCAACATATTATACAATAAAAAAAAAAACAATAAATACTCCTTTTAGTTAGAGCTTCACTTCAGGTTGGATTGACTCGAATTCGATCCGAGTCGGCTCGTATTTTACTCGCTCTAAACCGACTCGTCCAGTGCTTTGACTCGAACCCGAATCAACTCGTTAGCAAATAGGTCACGCTAGGGTTGAGAAAATTTAACTCGTGATTCGACTCAACTCAACTCGTTTGCTTAATTCGACTTGGCCCTACTCGTGTGTCACCCAGCCCCGACTCGTGGACTGACTCGACCCAACTCGCCAACTCAACTAGCCAACCAACTCGATTTATAAGCCGACTCGATTTCTTCTTGTGTATGTGATCACTTATATCGACTTGTATATCTTTTATATTGTATTTTCACCTTATAAAATGTTTTGTGAAAAGAATTCAAAAGAGTAGCATATATGCTTTTACTCATTTACGAAAGCTTTTGCACTTTTCATTTTATTATTCATCGAATATTATTGTTTTGTTTTTAATTTAAAAATTATTTAGTAAACAGTTTTGAATCAAATTTGACTTGACTCTCGATTCGAATTTGACTCGACTCTATTTGAATTCGACTCGGCTCGATTCGAGTTCGACTCGGCTTGAGCCGAATTTAACTTGGCTTGAATCGAATTCGACTCGTTATTTTGAGTTGTGTTTGAACTGTTTTAAATCGCCCCGACTCGTTTTAGTAGAAAGCGAGTTAGGCTAGGGTTGACCTTTTCTTGACCCTCCCCGAACTCGGCTCAACTCGTCCATTAAATGAGTCGAGTCAAGTTCAAAATATTTATAACTCGACTCGTTCATGAATCGCACCGAACTTGCCCGACTCGCCCCGAGTCAAGCACTACTTTTAGTGAAACCTAAAGTAGTCAATAAGACCAATCTCAGGTAAAAACACCATGAAGTGCCCAGTGAAAGGTAGAATTTTGTCATAGTTTAAGAAAACAGGACCTTAGAATGGGTGACTTTGAAAATGGATTGTTTGCATCATTTCCTTGGGTTTGGGCAAAAAAAAACATTGAAAAGTGAAAGAATGATGACAGAGAACAAAGAGAGGTAGCTGAGAGGTGGGCAGTTACCACGTGACGATCCAAATAAATGGGTCGTTAATATACATGGTAGTACGTACCACTAGTATATATGACTCACATTTAATTTGACAACAACAAACAACTACACTCCCAGCATTGATATTGAATTCAATTCAATTCAATACAAATTCAATTCAATACACTTATAATTCAATCCAATGCATTATTTTTGCACCTCAAACCAAACCAAACCCCCCATACCCTGATTGATTCCCTATCAAAATTCACATCTTTTTAGCATGTCATATTGATATGAACCATTTTTGAGCCATTTGATCCAATAACAACAACTACCCAGATGCCCAATTGAGAGCTATACTCAAGTACCCAACTTGCCCATTTGGCTTAAAGATCAATTTTTTAAGTGATTTTTCCACTTTGATTTGGGTTTGGGTGCTGTTCTGTTTGTACAATACAAGTACCCAACTTGCCCATTTTGTTTAATTCAGGTTTGGCAACTGCTCTTTCAGTTTGATTTGGATTTGGTTTGCTGTTCTATTCTGTTCTGTTCTGTTCTGTTCTGTTCCGTATTATTTATGTCTCAGTGTTTCTGTTTGGGTTTGTTTTGGTGGGTAATGTGTAGTTGAGCTAACTTGAGTGCATAATAGTGTGCAAGTTTTGAAATTTCATTTTCTAATGTGTTTTGGTAAACGCTCTAAATAATGTGACTACTTTTTTTTTGTGGTAAGTAGCTTTTGTTGACTGACTTTCATGTTGATGTGGGTAATCCAAATTGGACATTGTTTCAATGATTTATATTTTTTTTCCTCTATGTTGTTGACTACTTGACTCCCACTAGACTTTTAATTGCACTTTGATCTTGTACTTGAGTAGTTAAGTTGCTGGTATATAACTTTTTTGGTTAGTACTTCCTTTTGCAGTTCTTTGTTTTTGTCAAATTTATATTGGTGATCTTTTCATTTCACTTTGTGAATTTTGTTGGGTTTAGGAAAGTCACAGTTGTGATCACCTAGTTCAGTTGATGGTTTATTGAAGAAGTATGCTGTCCTAACAAATAAAGTTTTGGATGCAAGAGCATTGCTTTTGAATTTGGCTGTTGTGTTGAGAAATTAGCTCAATTGAAGTGGCAAATTCTGTTACTCAAATCTTGTTTTGAGAGTGGAGTTTTTGTTGGGAGGAATCAGGAATTAGAGAAATATACTGCGAGTCGTAAACGAGATTCTAGGTGGTTTCATGAACTGTAGTTTTGAAACTAGATATTAGCAGTTTGTTGAATTTATAGAATTTTTGAGATATTGACGATTCTTATTCTTTTGTTCCTTGATCAGTGTTTATAACAGTTATCCCAGCTTGATTTTTGTGAACCAAAAGAAGTTTGAAGATGGCAGCTGTAGCTCGCAGCACTGCCTTCAATA
This sequence comes from Kewa caespitosa, assembly GCA_900322205.1. NCBI lineage: Eukaryota > Viridiplantae > Streptophyta > Magnoliopsida > Caryophyllales > Kewaceae > Kewa > Kewa caespitosa. The sequence continues at coordinate 6,897 of ONZA01000848.1, forward strand.
ATGCCTACATCAATGGAGCAATTCCCACGAGGAATTCTTCAACGTTATCTATAGTTGACGAGTTCTGTTATGCCCTAGGAGGAAAAAAGCCGATCCACAGTATTTTGATTGCAAACAATGGGATGGCAGCTGTCAAATTCATTAGAAGTGTCAGGACGTGGGCTTATGAAACCTTCGGGACAGAGAAGGCTATATTGTTGGTGGCCATGGCTACTCCCGAGGATATGAGAATAAACGCCGAGCATATTCGAATAGCCGACCAGTTTGTTGAAGTGCCCGGTGGGACTAACAACAATAACTATGCCAATGTGCAGCTCATTGTTGAGGTACTGCCTATTCTGCAAAAGTAACATTGTCTGTTGTAGAGTTCCCCTTGATGAAATAAACCGAGAGCATAAGTTAGCTCAACAAATTTGGTCTTCTGATGTTTTTCCCCCTTCTTTCGAGGGGGCTGGGGGTGGCGGTTCATAGGAGGCTCAAAGGCAAGTACAATACATCAGGAGAGGGGGAATCAAACCTCTGACTTAATGTACTCATGGCCTCACTCTGAACCATTAGGCCAAGAGTCATTGGTTGGTGGTCTGTATGTAGTCGTAGGAAAAGTTCCTGTCTGGGGTTTGAATGACAACTTCTATTGCGTATGTTTGTGGAGTATGACATGGTTTTCTTTGGGTTTGTTCTCAGATGGCAGAAATCACACATGTTGATGCAGTTTGGCCTGGTTGGGGACACGCATCTGAGAACCCTGAGTTGCCAGATGCACTAAATGTGAAGGGCATTGTATTTCTAGGACCCCCAGGTACATCTATGGCGGCTCTTGGAGATAAAATTGGTTCATCACTCATTGCTCAAGCTGCAGATGTTCCAACTCTTGCATGGAGTGGTTCCCATGTATGCGTTTGTCTTCTTTGCACTCCACAAATTTGCGTTAAAGAAATTCCCTCATTAATTTATGTACAAATGTATCTGCCAGGTAAAAGTTCCTGCTGAGAGTTGCCTGGATACTATTCCTGATGACATATACAGGGCAGCCTGTGTTTTTACCACGGAGGAAGCTATCGCTAGTTGTCAAGTGGTGGGTTATCCAGCAATGATAAAGGCCTCATGGGGTGGTGGAGGTAAAGGAATAAGAAAGGTGAGCTTCTTCTTGATTATGATGTGATTAACTGACTAATAACTGCATACATTTCTCTTGCCTATTCATACAAACGATTGAACTTTCTGTTTGCCCATCACAACTCCTGAAGACACCTGCAGCCACTTCCTCGTTCCTCCAAGTTGCTTAAAATGCATGCTTTCTGAGATTTTCAGGTTCATAATGACGATGAAGTTAGGGCACTGTTTAAGCAAGTTCAGGGTGAAGTTCCTGGCTCACCCATATTTATAATGAAGGTGGCTTCACAGGTCAGATATTCGATGCCGTCAGCAGATATATGAAACTTTTTGCTGATCTAGTGCACTAAAGATGGATACTGTTTTTACTGGTTGCAGAGTCGGCACTTAGAAGTGCAGTTACTATGTGATCAACATGGCAATGTTGCGGCATTGCATAGTCGTGATTGCAGTGTTCAGAGGCGGCACCAAAAGGTGGGTCCCAGTATATGATGGGTAGACCTGGGTTTTCTTGGACTATGACAGTGTGTGGCCTGAATCAATGAGCACTTGAAGACAATCTGACACTTGTCTCCTAAATTATTTGTTTCTTTTAATCTTTATTTTAACTAAATATGCATAATGTTCTCCTTGTATGATATGCAATTGAGCAGATTATTGAGGAGGGACCAATAACAGTAGCACCACCAGAGACAGTAAAAAAATTAGAGCAGGCTGCTCGAAGGTTGGCCAAATGTGTGAATTATGTTGGAGCAGCCACTGTTGAATATTTATTCAGCATGGAAACCGGCGAGTTCTATTTCTTAGAACTCAATCCTCGGCTACAGGTACAATTCTTTTCTGATGGGAATAGGAATGTAGGATGTTTTTTTGTCATAGTTTAGATCGTTCAATTTCTATTGACCACTAGATTTAAGAACCAAGGGAAACTATTTACATGCTTGAGTTTCTTTTGTCGTTTAACCTTCTGAAGAGTTAGTTCTTTTAGATGATGTTCTCTACATTCCTTCATAAAACTGCACTAAATGCAGGTCGAGCATCCTGTTACCGAATGGATTGCTGAAATAAATCTTCCAGCAGCTCAGGTTGCTGTTGGCATGGGTATCCCTCTTTGGCAAATCCCTGGTAGGTTTGTCCCTTTCTGCCTTTTCTTCTTCTCCATTCTTCATTTCCTCTCTGTTAATGACCTGCTTTGTGAATTCTTATTTGAACTCAGAAATCAGAAGATTTTATGGGAAGGACCATGGTGCGGGTTATGATGCTTGGAGGAAAACATCAGCTGCTGCTACTCCTTTTGATTTTGATGAGGCAGAATCTGTGAGGCCAAAAGGTCATTGTGTCGCCGTGCGTGTGACAAGTGAGGACCCAGATGATGGATTCAAGCCTACAAGTGGGAAAGTACAGGTTGGACCATCCAGGCTTTTTGAACTTGCAATCATAACTGGTCTGTCTTTGTTGTTCTTCTGATTATTACGAAGATAATTAGCTTATTGGTACCTTGCTCAGGAGCTGAATTTTAAAAGCAAGCCCAATGTGTGGGCCTACTTCTCAGTTAAGGTACTTAATTTCTTCTCTAAATCTGATCTTATTAGCATTGAATTGGTCGTATGTGAACTTACAGTGGGCAAATTTGAACTATTGCAGTCCGGCGGAGGCATCCATGAGTTCTCAGATTCTCAGTTTGGTAAGTTATCTATGCAACCCAAATTATGTTTCAGTAATTCACCAAAACGTAATAGAATGATTCCAGACGTGTGTGATGATGAAAATTTCATGGTGAATTGTCATTTACTGATTTAAATGTGTGAAAGACTGTAGGTCATATTTTTTCAGTGAACAATTAAGAGTTTATGGCTCTGCTGATATTTGAAAAATGATTCTACTTTGCAAGGACTCCTAGTCCAAGGCCTGCTTATATTGTCTGTTTGGTTTCTGAATTGACGACTTCCTCTGCAGGCCATGTTTTTGCATTTGGCGAATCTAGAGCCTTAGCCATAGCAAATATGGTCCTTGGCCTGAAAGAAATTCAAATTCGTGGAGAAATTCGCACAAATGTTGACTATACCATTGATCTTCTACATGTGAGCTTATATTTCTTCCCTTATTCCCTTCCCCTCCCAAGTCATCAGTGTGTTTTCCATGCTAATAGCTTTGGCTTTTCTCCAGGCTTCAGATTATAGAGACAACAAAATTCATACAGGTTGGTTAGATAGCAGAATAGCAATGAGGGTCAGAGCTGAAAGGCCCCCTTGGTACATTTCAGTTGTGGGAGGGGCTCTTTATGTAAGTACATCCTTTTTCTTAAGTTATAATCACAATTTTTTTATCCATCAACGAATAAACAGCTTCTGTTCACAGCAGAAGATACTTCACTATAACACATCAGGGCTTTGGCGAAGTCAGAAAATTGATTAAACCATCTAACTTGCACTTAACAAAGACTTCTTTGCTTTTATAAAGAAATAAAAAATCATCAGCGAAGCCAAGGTGGTTTACCCTCACATTTTTGCATATGGTACGGATTCTGAATTTAGGAGAGTCTATCGTTAACTTCAGAGTTCCAGTCAAATACTTCATTCTATGAGCATATTTATCTTTTCATAGCGTACTGTCTTCCTATTAATTGAACTATGTTTCATGACTTTTTCCTTCCCTGTATTTTATCTTCAGAAAGCATCTACCAGTAGTGCAGCTACCGTGTCGGAGTATGTTGGCTATCTTGAGAAGGGTCAAATTCCTCCTAAGGTAATCAAAGACCATAAACATATGCAAAAATTGAGATTCAATGCAGTTGATGTTGATTGTTTTTAGAGAAGTTAATGCAATTTCTGGTGATGTAGATTGTTTAGAGAAGTTAATGCAATTTCTGGTGATTGCAGCACATATCACTTGTCCACTCCCAAGTTTCTCTTAATATTGAAGGGAGCAAGTACACGGTATGATTCATCATTCCTGCACCATAAACCAATTGAACTTTTCTTTGGTGCTTCCGTTTTGAGCTCTTCATGCCATGCGTAAACATAACTTGTTCTTCTTCCACAGATTGAAATGATGAGGGGTGGATCTGGAAGCTATAGATTGAAGATGAATGAGTCAGAGATTGAAGCAGAGATACATACGTTAAGAGATGGGGGTCTCTTAATGCAGGTAAATTCTTTCATGTTCATTTAAGTAGCAGTTTTTGCTGTTGTATATGAAGCATAAGGCCAAATTCGCATGTTTATTGAGGTCATTTTGACGTTTTAGGACATACAATCTAATTAGGTATGAACGGTTTCCTTTATGTGTACGTTTAAAGTTTTAGCATGCGTTGGAAACATGTCAATTATAACATCCTTAGTCTAACAACCATGTTGAGTTTAAGTGCTTCTGTTTTCATATGGCAGATTTGGCACAAGCTGTAAGACGGTCTTGTGGGATTAAGTGCATTATTTCCCATCTTTTATGCCTACGCATGAATTGCTCTACTTGTTATTTAATAAACAAAAATAACTGCACAAAACTGTTGAATCAGTAGGAAATATTTTGGAAGCTTTGTTCTGTCAACCAGGTAAATGATGTCAATAATCAATTTTTCAGGAGCCTCAACAAGTATCATGCTTTTCTCTGATCATGTAGTTTCTGTGCTAACTTAGTCTATGAATATCAATCACTATTTGATATTGTGACATATTGTACATGAAATGTCATACAGTTGGATGGCAACAGTCATGTAATATATGCCGAGGAAGAAGCAGCTGGAACTCGTCTTCTAATTGATGGAAGAACTTGTTTGCTTCAGGTACCAATTTGTGAAACCTTTTTCTGAATGATTCAAATTGTTTGTAGCATAGCCTAATGTACAGTTGTTTCTCCTTCCTTATTTAGAATGATCACGATCCGTCCAAGTTAGTCGCCGAGACACCATGCAAGCTAATGCGCTATTTGGTGCCGGATGGTGGTCACATTGATGCGGATACACCATATGCTGAAGTTGAGGTTATGAAGATGTGTATGCCTTTGCTTTCGCCAGCTTCTGGTGTAATACAGTTTAAGATGTCTGAAGGTCAAGCTATGCAGGTAAACATTGCTGATCTTGTAACTAAGTAGTCATGTTTGCCCAACTTTATATTTTCCTTTTTATTCTTTTGGGCAAGCTGCTCCGCATTGATTCCATGTGAGTGCCAATGGCGTAGGCTGGTGAGCTCATTGCAAGACTTGATCTGGATGACCCTTCTGCTGTGAGAAAAGCTGAACCTTTCCGTGGTAGCTTTCCTTCACTTGGGCTCCCTACTGCAATATCAGGAAAAGTTCATCAGAGGTGCGCTGCGAGTTTAAATGCAGCTCGAATGATTCTTGCAGGCTATGAGCACAATATAAACGAAGTGAGTATCTCTTCACATCCTTGAACACATCATGGTCATTTCCTTTAATGATTGTGTCCCCGAAAAATTGGTCTATGGGTTAACCGCTTGAGGGTCTACTGCAACATCTCAAGAATTGACTCCCGGTGCCCAATGGATGGAAGCACCTTTCTTTTGGTACTTCACTGCGAAACTTCTTACAAGTAATTTTGCCAATGTTGATCAGGTAGTCCAAAGTTTGCTAAACTCTCTGGATAGTCCTGAACTTCCTTTCCTTCAATGGCAAGAATGCTTGTCTGTCCTAGCCACACGTCTTCCAAAAGATCTCAGAAACGAAGTAAATTTCGATCTTTCTAGTTTGCTTGTGATTACCTAGTCTTTTCTTTTTTTCTGTTCTTTCCCTTTGTTTACTTTTGTTTTATATTTCAAAAAATACATTTTCCCTTTTCCTTTTACTCATAAACAAATGCTTTACCCTTTGTTTGGCTTTTCAGTTGGAATCAAAACACAGAGGATTTGAGGGAATTACTAGTTCCCAGAATGTTGAATTCCCTGCCAAGTTGCTGAAGGGTGTTCTTGAGGTCAGTGCTTCAGTCAATTGTTCTTCTGTTAAGTTGTTTTTCAGATAGTCGCTCATGTGTAGTGTTTCATGTAACATTTGCAGGCCCATTTAAATTCCTGCCCTGAGAAAGAGAAAGGAGCTCAGGAGAGGCTTATTGAGCCTCTAATGAGTCTTGTGAAGTCTTACGAAGGTGGAAGGGAGAGTCACGCCCGTGTCATTGTTCACTCCCTTTTTGAAGAATATTTGTCGGTGGAAGAATTGTTTAGTGACAATATCCAGGTGAGTGATCTTACATTATGCATATTGTCAGTTGTATTCCATTCATAAGGGCTTGGCTTGCACATGTTGCAAGCTGCTCAACATCATCAGTGATGATGTAATTCTTACCATTGATACATTGGATCAGTTTTAGTCAAAATGGATATGATTTATATGTAAACCTTTTGCCAGGCTGATGTGATTGAGCGTCTCCGCCTTCAGTATAAGAAAGATCTGTTGAAGGTTGTCGACATTGTACTTTCCCATCAGGTATTGTGAAGTTTAAAATACTGTGGGTTTGAGCTTCGTAATTCAGACTCATTGCTAACTTCGTGGCCATTTTTATGGCTTGCAGGGGGTTAAGAATAAAAATAAGTTGATTCTACAGCTCATGGAACAATTGGTTTACCCGAATCCTGCTGCATACAGGGAGAAACTCATCCGTTTCTCTCAACTTAACCATACGATGTACTCTGCGGTCAGTGATCCTCTTACATCTTGATCATGAATTGTAGACTTTGAAAATCCCTTTTTTCTCAAATATGCATATCATAACTCAGAGATAACAAGAAATTTTACTAATATGCTGCTATGATGTTTAAAGGTTCAAGTAAATAATTTGAGATTGCCTCCAATGCTTGCAGTTGGCACTCAAGGCAAGTCAATTGCTCGAGCAAACAAAGCTGAGTGAACTTCGATCTAACATTGCCAGAAACCTGTCCGAGTTAGAAATGTTTACTGAGGATGGTGAAACCATGGATACCCCGAAACGAAAAAGTGCTATTAATGAGCGTATGGAGGCTCTCGTAAGTGCTCCATTGGCTGTTGAGGATGCCCTTGTAGGCTTGTTTGATCACAGTGATCATACACTTCAGAGGAGGGTTGTTGAGACCTACGTCCGTAGACTGTATCAGGTATTATATTGACATTTCAATCATCGAATTAATCATACATTATATCATACAACTTTCCTTGATGCATCTTTTTGTTTTATTTTTATACTTTTTATCAGCCGTATCTTGTAAAGGGAAGTGTCAGGATGCAGTGGCATAGATCTGGGCTCATAGCCTCGTGGGAGTTTATGGAGGAGCACATTGAAAGAGTGAACATCTCTGATGATATGGCATCGAACAAACCCCTCGTGGAGAAGCACAGTGAGAGAAAGTGGGGTGCCATGGTCATTATCAAATCCCTTCAGTTCCTTCCAACAGTGATTACTGCTGCACTGAGAGAAACAACTCATAACTCTCATGATGGAACTTTCAATGGCTCTATAGAACCAACCAGCCCCGGAAACATGTTTCATATTGCACTTGTTGGTGTAAATAACCAGATGAGCTTGCTTCAGGACAGGTAATAGATTCTGTTTGTCTTTGTGGTTTGTGCATTTCTTCTTCTGTGTTATTACAACCAACATTGGTTATTTTACACGTCTTCTGTTTGAATCTAACAAAACACTGTTGTTGGTAATATGGTTTGAACTTAGAGCTCAATTTGTCATCCTAGACTAGATCTGTAGCTTATTTAGCTGCATTTTTTACATTTGCAGTGGAGACGAAGATCAAGCTCAAGAGAGGATCAACAAGTTGGCCAAAATTCTTAGAGAGCAAGAAGTGAGTTCAAGTCTCCGTGCTGTTGGTGTTGGGGTGATCAGTTGCATTATTCAGAGAGATGAAGGCCGAACCCCAATGAGGCACTCTTTCTATTGGTCCACAGAGAAACACTACTACGAGGAAGAACCTTTACTGCGCCACTTGGAACCCCCTCTATCTATATATCTTGAATTGGTAACAAGGAGCTGCACTTGACTCTTTCTGCTTCGTAGTGCCCCTCTTTGTAGTAAATTTTTAGGCTTAGTTAATGTTCTTATTTAATTTCTGCTATCCAGGGCAAGCTAAAGGGCTATGAAAAAATGAAATATACTCCTTCCCGCGATCGACAATGGCACCTCTATTCAGTAACGGACAAACCATCAATCCAGAGGATGTTCCTAAGGACACTTGTCAGGCAACCCATCTCTGATGAAGGGCTATCAGGTGTTGAACTAGGAACTCTTGGTACAAAAAGGCCCATCTCTTTCACTTCACGGAGCATTCTGAGGTCTTTAACAACTGCTATGGAAGAGTTGGAACTCAATTCGCATAGTGCTTCATTAAAACCAGATCATGCCCACATGTACCTGTACATTGTAAGGGAGCAACAAGTACATGATCTTGTGCCATATCATAGGTAAACACCCTCCCAATCCTCATTGTTGCAATTTCAACTAGCTTAGTTGGTAAAGTTCCAGCAGAGGGTACTCAAAACGTGGGCTCAAAGCCCCTTCCAATGTGGCCTTGTTCCTCCCTTGTACCAAAAGAAAAAGGGAACAACACAATCACACATAGTTAAATCCTACATCAAATGGGTATGGGGAGGTCAAGATGTACGCAACCTTACCACAGTTAGTGTCCACCAGATGAGGTTTTTCCCAAGTGACCCATGAAAACATTTTCTGTTAATGAAACACGGCAAGATGGTCATTAAAAACAAATTCAAAGAGTGAAAATATAAATTACACTGAGAAAGCCGTACGAAGCGCTATTAGTAGTTAATGTAACAAGAATTCCATACAGCAAGAAATAGAACCTCAGCAACCACAGCAACAACAAAAAATAACACAAACAACCACAAGAACCACAAAGCACAAATAATGATACCATAATACTAATAGCA
>ONZA01000854.1:0-16335 GCA_900322205.1 Kewa caespitosa
TATATATATTATTGTGTGTGAGTGTGTGTGTGTGTGTGTGTGTGTTTCGGGTATTTTTGGGTAATAAGAGTGGACCCTTGAAGACTCAGAGGGTAGAAGTGTTTTAGTTTCTTGAGAATAGGGTTTATGCTGACGTGTCTTATCGTCCGAGTGGTACCTGCACAAGAAGTGCACGTGAACTGCACCCGGCGTGATTTGGGGAACGGTCCTCTAACGATCAAGTCAGTCAGAATGCTCCAAATAGGTTTGCCCTTAAATGGAAGTGGGCCAAATTTAAAGGGGAAAATAGAATGCTCTTTAAGGTAATCAAATCCTCTTAGGGAAAAGGAAAAATACTTGAATGCTCTAGAGAGAGAAATAAATGAACTATCAATCAATTACCTCTTAAAGTGTGTGCATGCCCCTATTTATGGACATTTCCCAAATGGTGCTAGGATTACAGCTCGCCCAATGGGAAGTTGCCACGTGGACATTCTCTTCTTGCGCCTGGTGAAGATTTAGGCCTTGGGGGGCGCACACTAGCTTCAACCACGTGTCCAACACACGTGTCCTTCCAGACTCTTCCAGAACCTTCCAGGTGCTTTCTCCCTTTTCATGGGAAGCTTCGTTCTGCTTTGTTGGTGTTTGCCCATACCGTGGATATCTACCGGTTCCCCCCTCTCATGTCTCAGGGGGTGGCCATACCTCTCATCTAATGGGGCCTCGTCGGGCAGCTTCGGTGTTAGGGTCCTCAACGACAAAGGAGGGTGATCTATGGTCCCACTTCAGAAGGTGCTCTCGTCTCATCCTGGGTTATGATGAGGCACATGGGTCGAAGCCAATTGGACAAAGGGAACAGACCAAGGATGGGGCCCGGACAGGAATGAGAAGGCTCTTGGGCCAAGGGTAAGACCCAAGATGAAATGGACCAATCATTTGTGCCTCGGATTGGACACGTATCAAGGGTTTGACGAGGGTGCTTGTCTGATCTGAAAAATAGAGATGACGGAAAGACGAGGGGTCATTGACGCGTGGGAGGGCCAACGTGGGCTGATCCCTTCCCCCTTGCCTAAGTCCTCAAGATCGGTGCATGAGGGTATGTCTGGCACATGGCAGGGTCGATGAGACATTTTGTCTCCTTCCTCCCTTTTCTCATAAGTACGAGGTGCCCCCCTCATTTTCTCTTTCTCATTTCTGAAACTTTTAGAGAGAGAGAGAAAATTCTGGAGAGAAAAAGTCCCCTTGCTCGCTGCCGTCGAAGATAGATTCGTTATCTTCAATTCATCGCATCCTTGTTTTCCCAAGTACTTCTTGTCTCTTTGTACATGTGTATTCGAATGACGATTTTGAATGGGACCCCGTCCTTAAGGAACTCATTGAGAACACCCAGAGGCTCATCTTGAGCATCTGGGGAGAAAAATGAAGGTGTTTTGGCTCCTCCATGAGCGCGAGGACTTTTGGACCAAGGGACAATTGCCCGAAGACACCCCTATGCGGGCTCAGGATCGGTTCGGTCAGGAGTTCGACGTTAATAACCTTAGAAAAGCCGAGGGCTTTACATTTGCGAGCAACAATAAAGAAGCACACCCTTCGTCTGGCTCCTATACCCCTCGTCCCTAGTATGTTAGAAATAAGCCATCGGCTACTAACCCCGACGCCGAAGGAATAAAAGTTGGTATCTGAAGCAAGCTCCGGCGGGTTTGGCGGTACTAGTGCAGGCTCGACGTGTTCATAGAAAGATTGTCGCTAAGATGGCTCTAGCAAAGTAAATGGCTTGATGGGTGGTTCATGAGTTCGAGGACGAGTCCACATCATCGTTTGTCGAGCTTGCCAGTCTGAAACCTCATAAAAAGCGTAGGGCAATTATAAACGAAAGTCTGGAATCGGATTCGTCTGTTGGTAAGTCTGTTTTTTTCTTTTTGTTACTCCGGTCCTAGATGGCTCGTCGCATCCTAGATCCCAACAAGGTACGTAACCGTAGCTTGCTTTCGCCGTACACCTTACCGAGAGGGATGGCGAAGGCAGTGAAGAAGGCAAAGAAAATGGAAGACGAGAAGGATGCCGAGAGGAACGATCCAGCCTTAATTCCGAGCCACTGGGCCATTCATGACAAGTATGCGGATAAGTAACGTGGGTCAGCGGTAAGGAGAGGGATTCTCTACTGGATCCAGAGAAGGGTTCAATGGTTGACCCCCCTGAAGGCCTCATCGCCTTCCACGCTCTCTCGGGGCAATTTGGCTTCAGATTGCCCATTTACCCTTTCGCCCTTTCCCTTCTCAAAGCCTACAAACTTGCCCCAACACAGCTCATCCCCAACACTTGGAGACACATTACTTTTTTCACAATTTTTTGCAATGTACATGAAATAAAGCCGATCCTCGGCCTATGGTCACTCGTGACGAATGGTCCTAAACAACATCCGTTTGAAAATTCCATTTTTTTTGAGCCAAAACTCGACTATGTCTTCGGCCCTCTAATGCCATCCAAGAACTTCGGCTGGATCAACGATTTTTATTATGTTGGCGCCATGCAAGATGGATTTATAGATAAGGTCCCCAGGTAGAATAAGGCCACCTAGCTGGACACCCTCGGCCGGCTTTTGTCAAAGGACAAGGCTGCTCTGAAGCTCTTTTCATGGGAGTACAAGTATCGGAAGGACGATACCCAAATTTATGTCAAGATGCCTTTTCGGTGGATCCTAGAAAGGAGATGGGCCTTGGAAGATAATTTTCTGGTCTACCATGAGATCAATGATGCCATGGACTGGGTTACTTTCGTGTTTTTCCATTCGCTAAGGTTTTTGTTGTTTTATAATTGTGTTTGCTTTCTCTCCTTTTAACCCACTCGTCTTTTTCTGTCCTTGCTGAAACTACTCGTGATAGCCTTCTATCCTCCTCGGCTGGTCAAGACATGATGGACACTTCATCTTTGGAGGAGGTCAAGGCCAGGATAGCAGCTGAGAATAAGCTCCTGCTCGATGAGGCTAAGGCTACAAGTTCTCGTTGACAAGTTTCTTTTTCTTCTTTGCTTTCCTCTATCACCCTCATCCAACGACTTAGCATTTCATTTGCCTTTCCTGCAGCGTCTAGCGGCCGGGGGAGTTGGGATGAAACAAAAGAGGGAGGTGCCCACTCCCTCATCCAAAGCTAAGGGGTCTTCGTCCACCCCTCTCGTCAAAGTTACTCCTCCCCCGAAGACCAAGAAGAAAGCGGGGATCAGGAAAGAGTCTGGTCGAGATAGCCTCAGACGGAAGTCCCGAGAGGGACATTCCTGACGCCATCCCCACTGCCAGGGCTTCAGCTCAAACGTCCCCCACGGGGAAGGTTTCGGCAGGGGGCCCCATTGACAAGGGGAAGGCTTCGGCGGTGACCCCTCCTTCTCCTCTTTCCTTTCCTGCCAAGTCCTCGTCCCGGCCTATCCTCACCCTATACCTCTCTCGGAGACCTAATGAGATGGACAAGATCGCGACCACCTTTCTCTCTAAGTGCATGCCTGTCGAGGACCTTTAGTTCATGAAGGAACGCCATGCTATGGCCGATTTCATGAGCCGGCGCATAGCCATGGAGGTACGTCTCGTCCATAGGACTTGGGGGTTTTTTCTTCTTCTTAGTTTATTGAAATGCTCTTGTTTTGTCATGCAGGGGGTGATCTTGTCCCGGTACTACATAGAAATCTCACGCAAGATGGAAGGGGAGATCTGGGAGGCCGTGAGGGAGAAGGTCGAGGCAGAGAAGGCGAAGGAGAAGGCCGAGAAGGAGAGAGACAAGCTGGCTCGCCGCTACGATTCTCTTGAGAGGAAGCTCCTTGAGCTCGTTGATGAGGGGGTGGCAAAGAAGCTTGAGCCCCTAGAGTAGGATAAGGCCGAGTGGGAAGCAAAGCTGATCAAGGAGACAAAAGGAGCTCCTGGATTCCCTTGACGCCAACGAGAAACTTAAAGCCAAGCTGAAGGCGGAGAAAGCCAACTCCAAGAAGCTCATCAAGGCAATGGTCTCATCAGAGAACAAATTTATAGAGGGAGTCAGATCGGCTTTCATGGCTCTCTTCAACTCCGAGGCTGGCTTTGACTGCCTGATGACAAAGAGGGCTACCTTCTTGGCGGCCAAGGAGGGGGAGGATGTCTTGGCCATGGAGGAGACTAAGGACCTGCTGACCTGGGACCCTTGTCAACACTTCGGGCAGTTCTCGGCCAACGACCCCCTGGACTTCGACGCTGACTATCTTGATGACCTGGAGACGCATGTCCAGGGCCACATCGGAGGTGATCAAGGAAAAGGCGGCGAGGACCAGGCCGATGTTGAAGCTGCCTCTTTGTCCAAGGACACTTTGTCCTGATCGGGCTTCTGCTTCTATGCTTGTGTATTTTCCTTCTTTCTTCGGGGGGTTTTGTGATGGCCCTCTTCATTTTGTAAAGGTGAATCATTTTGTATGGACGATACGCTATTAATGGAAAATTTGCAAGTGATTTCGTCGTCTATTTTATCTTGTCTTCTCTTTAATTTGCTAGATTTGTTTAAGTCTTGAATGCCGAGAGTGATTGGTGAGAGATCTCCTTTCGTCTCCCTGCCCTTACTTAGGCAAAACTAGCAAATTAACATTTCTCTTCGTCATATGGAGTTTAAGCTTTTGTCATATTGTCCTAGGGTGGGGTCTTGTCTATTTTTGTTTGGACTATTCATTTGGCTTGAGGATGGGGTCTCGTCTATTCAAGTTAAACGTTATTCATTTGCCCCCTAGGGTGGGGTTTCATCTATTCATGTTAGACTTTTGCATTTGCCCATAGGGTGGGGTCTCGTCTTTTTGTTCTTAGACGTTTTTCATTTGCCCCTAAGGTGGGGTCTTTGTCTGTTTAGTGTTAGTTAGATCAGAAAGAGCTGAAAGATAACATAAGAACGAAATGCTTCATAGCCGTAATTTTCATTCATGGCTGTTTAGGGGTGCCGACCCCTTCGGCCAACGACCTTTACAAAAAGGATAGGAGGCTGTTTGGGGGTGCCTACCCCTTTGTCTAGATAACTTTAAAGAAGTCTAGGGATCAAGAAAATGATAAGAGGCTGTTTTGGGGAGCCTACCCTGACGAGGCTCCGTGATGAGTTGTTGTCTTACATGAAGAACTTTTGTAAGTTGTTGATGTTCCAAGGCCTTCCTATCTTTCTTCCATCTGGTGCTTCCAACCTGTAGGTCTTTAACCTTAGCACCTCAGTCACCGTGTAGGGTCCTTCCCAATTGGGAGTTAACTTGCCATCTTCGTTATACCTTCCCACAGATTCTATGTTTTTGAGGATGAGGCCTCCTACATTGATTTTTCTTACTCTCACCAGTCTATTGAAGGTTCCAATCATTTTCTGCTTATAGATTTTAGCTCTCAGCAGTGAGTCACCTCGGATCTTAGGTAGGAGGTCAAGGTTGTTCTTCAGCTTTTCTTCATTCGTCTCGGGGTCGAAGTTTTTGACCCTCGGGCTCTTGTTGGAGAATTCCAACAGGAGCACGACTTCGGAGCTGTAGACGAGGGTAAAAGGTGTCTCTCACATGATGGCTTTCTTCGTTGTTCTCGATGCCCATAACAATTATGTCAACTTCTCGGCCCAGAGTCCTTTGGCCTTATCCAACTTTTTCTTTGTACCATTCACGAAAATTTTGTTGCTCGATTCGACCTGCTCATTCGTTTGAGGCCTGAAAACAGCTGTGAAGTTTGCTCTTACCCCGTACTTGGCTAACCAGTCTGTGATCTTTGGCGTGTTAAATTTTCTTCCATTATTAAAGATGATACTATGAGGGGTGCTGAAATGTGTCAGAATGTTTTCCAGAATGAACCTTTTCACGTCAGCCAGGATTATGTTCTTCACAGCCCTTGCTTCTATCCACTTGGTAAAATAATCGACAGTGACTATGGCATACTTCAACCAGCCTGGTTCTTGCTGGAAGGGACCCACTATATCCATGCCCCAGAGGTGGAAAGGCATCGAAGATAGTATGGATGACTGTTCAGTGGAAGGGAGCTTTGGCACCAGTGAAAACATCTGGCACTTTTCACAACTTTCGATCATCTCCATGGCATCACTCTTCAAGGTTGACTAGTAGAACCCAATCTCAAAATCTTGTGTGCCACGGTTCGTCCCCCATGAAAGGCTTTGCAAATCCTGGCATGAGCCTCTACGATTATCTGTTTCCCTTGTGTCTTTGAGACACACTTCAGGAGCGGGTGGCTCAACCCCTTCTTGTATAGGGAGCCATTTTGAAACTCAAACCTTTTGGCCCTCGTCTGGACCCTCTTCGCCTCTTTCTCGTCTTGTGGGAGTTTTTCATCTTTCAACCAAGCTATCGAGGGTTCCATCCACCCATCACTTCGATCAAGCAAGTGTACCATAGGCTCGACTTTGATACTTCTCCTTTCCTTCTCTTCTCAAAAGATGTTTCGGGACATCCCTTCGGCCGATAAGCTTGCTCGACGAGCCATGGCGTCTGTATGGTGGTTCTTCGATCTTGGAATGTGCTCTGTGATCACTTCGTTGAAATACTTGATCATTTTCCTAACCTTGATGAGGTAGGCCTTCATCCCTTCTCCCTTAGCCTCGTAATCTCTTGAGATTTGTGATACGACGAGTTGAAAATCCATCCTAATTTTGAGCTTCTTTGCTTCGGTGGCCTTTTCCATCTCCATTCTGGCGATGAGGGCCTCATATTTGGCTTCATTATTAGACGCTTGAAACTTTAATCACATGGCATATTCAAACACATTTCCCTCGGCCGAGGTGATGACAAAGTCTACACCACTTCCACGCTTACACGGTGAACCGTCGACACTCATCAGCCAGGACTCAGTCCAGTAACTTGGCATTTTCTCCAATGGGGTCAGCTAAGCGATGAACTCGGCTAACGCCCGACTCTTTTTGGCCTTTTAGGTTCATACGAGATGTCATAGTTGGAAAGTTCATGCGCCCATACTTGCGCTCTTTTCGCTGAGTCTAGTTTCCCTAAGATCTTCTTCAGGGGTTGGTTCATTAGGACAATGATGAGATGATTTTGGAAGTAACGCCTGAGCTTTCTAGAGCTGATGAGGACCCCTAAGGTGAAATTTTTCGGCTCAGAGTGCCTGAACTCAGCCCCACAAAGGGCATGACTGGTGAAGTAAACTTGTTCCTGCTTCTTCTCTTCTTTTCTGACGAGAACCGAGGCAACAATTCTTTCGGAGATGGCGAGGTAATGGAAGAGCCTCTCTCCATGCCTCGGTGAAGTTATCTTGGGCAAGGATCCCAAATATTGCTTCAACTTCTCGAAGGCTTCTTGCGCTTCATCACTCCATTCAAATCTCGTCCCCTTCCTCAGTACTGAAAAAAAGTACACATACTTCTCCGCCGACTTGGAGACAAAGCGATTTAGTGCCGCGATGCAACCTGTTAATTTTTGCACATCCTTTATGCATTGCAGAGGGTTTCATGTTGAGAACAACCTTCACCTTCTCTGGGTTGGCATCAATGCCCTTTTCGCTCACCATGAAGCCTAAGAACTTGCCTCCCCTTACCCCAAACACACTTATTAGGGTTGGGCTTCATCTTCCTTAGGGTCTTGAATGTTTTGCTCAAGTCTATCACGTGATTGAATGCTACGCTTTTGGTGATGAGGTCGTCCACGTAGGATTTGAGGTTTCTCCTAATTTTCCCTTCGAAAACCTTTTGGACGAGCCTCTGAAAAGTGGCTCGTGCATTCTTCCGCCTAAAAGGCATCATTGTGCAACAAAACACCCCTTCGTCAGTGATGAAGGTTGTTGAACTCTAGTCTTTCTTCCCCATGAAGACTTGGTGATATCCTGAGAAGGCGTCCATGAAGCTCAAAATCTCATGGCCGTTGGAGGATTTGACTAACTTGTCTATCCTCAGGAGTGGGAAGTGGTCCTTCGGGCAAGCCTTATTCAAGTGGGTGTAGTTGACACACATTCTCCAACTTCCCGTCGCCTTCTTCACCATCACCACATTGGCAAGCCATTTCGGGTACCGACACTTTCGCATGAATCCGGCTTCCAGTAGCTTCTTGACTTCTACCAACATGGCTCGACTCTTTTGTTCCCTCAAGTGTCTCTTCTTTTGCTTCACCGGTTTGAGCTTGGGATTTATGCCGAGCATATGCTCCATGAGGGACCTATCTATGCCAGACCTTTCGTCTGGGCCAAAGACAAAGACGTCCTGGTACTCTTATAGAAGCTTCGTCAATTCTTCCTTGGTGGTCTCATCCAGCTCGTCACCAAGGTACGTGACTCGCTCTAGAGAGAGGGGTCCAGGATAACCTCCACCTTTCCATCAGAGGGGATGGCTTTTGCCCTCTCCTCTATCCATGCGTCAGCAATCTCCCAGGGGACAATGTCCACCATCATACATTGTACTCCCTTCTCCTTCTCTTCCTTCATCGGGGGAGTCTCCTCTATCTTCGCAACAATTCTTCCTTCTTCTGGGGTTTCCTTCTTCCTCTTCTTCGACTTTGGTTTGGCCATGGGTACTGCCTTTGCTTCGACCGGGGGTACTACTTTCTCGATGACAACACTCTTGTTGCTAAGGCATTGGATGTAACAAGCCTGGGCCATCTTCTGCTCACCAAGAATATTTCCCACTTCCTCGTCGTCTCTGTGAAACTTCAATGTGAGCAACATCATGTTCGGCGTCCTGTGGATCTTCTTCAAGGTCGGCCATCCGAGGAGGACGTTGTACACCAATGGAACGTTGATGATGAGAAACTCCGAGACGATGCGTCTTGCTTCACTTTTTGGCCCTATTCTCACTGGAGTTGGACGCTTCTCATTGGTTGAACTTGGTTTTCGTTGAAACCCACCACTGGGTGACTTATCGGAATTATCTTGTCGGTGGTATATCCGAAGTCCATGAGGCAGCTACTTGTGATCACGTCCACCAAACTACCTGTGTCCATAAGGACCCTCTTCACCAAAGTGTTGGCTATCTTCATCGTAATGACGAGGGGGTTGTCATGTGGAAATTGGAAGGGTATCAGGTCTGCCTCATTGAAGACGAGAGGCTTCCCAACTTGGAAACTTCCTCGATCAACATGATTTGATCAAGGGACCTCAAGTGAGCTCTTCTTGATTTGTTTGTGAGACCGCCTCCTTCTAGGCCACCCAAGATGACTACTACTTCATAGGAGTCCAAAGAGGAGCATGAGGGCTTAGGCTCGGCTTCCCCTTGGCACGGTGGGATGGTGGTCGTGCTTTTATCCTGTAAAAAGGAACCACTTTTTCCATCTTGTGCCAACTTCTCCAAGTGTGCAGTAAGTTCTCGGCAATACTTCTGACTGTGTCTGTGGTCTTTGTGGCAGTGGCAAAAAAATAGCTTTTTCTATTACCTTCCTTCATAGAGGTTGGGTTGGGGAGTAAAATGGCTTCTTGGTTGCAATTCAGGATTCGATTAACGGTAGGGCTCTCCGTCACCTTCCTTTCGTGCTCTCCCCGACCTTTGAATCCACTTCGTCCTTTCCCTCTTCCTGACCCCTTCTTCTTGAATTGGGGCTTCTTGATGCTTAGAGTCTAGGCCTTTCTTCTTTCTCCTTAATTGTTTTGCCGATTTTTCTTCGTTATGTTTTTCTCGTCGATACCCCCCATTTACGACGTCTCTTCCAGACCTCTCCCAGGCAGTGAATAGTTTGGAAGAGTAGGCTCGAACGAAGGGTAGGGTGAGTTTTTCCTTCTTTAGCTTCATGTGCTCGAAGTCTTTTAAGATCTTGCTTCCCTTGATAATGCCTTTGACATAGGCCATGCAAGCTATTGTCTGGTCGAGCTCAATGATTTCCAGACATTCGTCGTTGAAACTCTTGTCATAGTCCTTCATCGGCTCCTTTCTTCCTTGCATGATGTTGAAGAGGTCTTTTGAACATTTCCCAGTCTTCTTGCATGTCATGAAGTTCTCCATGAAAATGCAGCATAGCTCATCGATGCTACGCATGCTGTGGCGAGGTAGGCTATCTAGCCATTTGAGGGCTCGTCCTTCCAGTGTCCTGATGGAGTGATGGCAGAATGTAGCGTCATTTCTCTCTTGGGTCATCATCGCGGCCTCATAGGCCATCAGGTGTTCTCGTGGGGAGGTCATTCCTTCATACTTCTTGATCTTCCCGATTTGAGTGTTCAGGTTCAGGGGATCATCTCTTCGCTGAAAGGGACCTTCACGGTAAGGTCAAGGCTTATCTCCGATCCCCTGAAGCTCCTCATTATGTCGTCATAGTCTCTCATTCCCAGATGCCTCATGACCGCTCCTTGTTGCTTCTTTAGCCTTTTGGCCTCTCTTCGTCATATGATTTCACAGACGTCCTCCTTCTTGGGGCTCTCCATCTTGCCCCCAGATTCCCTTCTACTCCTCTTCATCGCCTCTATACTTCACCGCAGGTCTCCGCTGCTTCTCCTCGACTTCTTTGGGATTCTGGTACTGGTGCTTTGCCCAGAGATCTTTGACCTGCCCTTCGACTTCGAGGAGGAAGAGCTAGAACCGCTCAAGTTAAAATAAGGGTACCTCATCACTTGGGTGGTTCTAGACTCCTCAACCTACCTATTCTTTGAGCACTGGGCTCATGCACCGGGGGTCTTCTTTGAAGTACCTTAGTTGTGGCCCTTCGTCATCCCGACGTGGTTCAGGATGTTCTCTTGAAGAGATGTGCACATCTTTTTCATGTCTCCTAGGATGTTGGCCAGCAAGGCTGCTAGCTCTTCCCTCGTGACATGGGCTGGGTGCCACCCCATCTTCCACCTAACGAGGCTGAGTGAGACTCTTTTCTTGGTTTGACATGGTGTCGATTTTATATTGTTGTTGAGCTGTTTAAATGTGTTTTTCATTTATCAAACTCATAGCCTCTCCCCATAGACGGCGCAAAATGTTTCGAGTATTTTTGAGTAAGGAGAGTGGATCCTCAAAGACTTAGAGAGTAGAAGTGATTTAGTTGCTTGAGAAATGATTCCTGCTGACGTGTCTCGTTGTCTGAGTGGTACTTGCACAAGAAGCGCACATGAACTGCCCCCGGCGTGATCCGGGGAACTATCCTCCGACGATCAATTCAGTTAGAATGTTCCAATTGGGTTTTTTCCTAAAGGAAGGTTGGCCCAAGGGGCAAATAGAAAGCTCTTTAAGGCAATCAAATCCTCCTAGGAAAAGGGAAAAAACTTGAATGCTCTAGAGAGAGAAATAAATGAACTATCAATCAGTTGTTAATCAATTACCTCTTGAAGTGTGTGCATTCCCCTTTTTATAAACTTTTTCCAAATGGTGCTAGGGTTATGGTCAATGAACGCATTTACTAGACCTCTTGAAGTCACCACGTGGACATTCCCTTCTTGGGCCTGGTGAAGATTTGGGCCTTGGGGGGGGGGGGAGGCACACCAACTTCAGTCACGTGTCCAACACATGTGTCCTTCCAGGCTTTTCTAGAACCTTCCAGTTGCTTTCTCCCCTTTCTTGAGAGGCTTCGTTCCACTTATACTCATTGGCTTTGTATTTACTATTTAAACTATACAAGATTTGAGGGGAACCATCATCTTATACCAATCACCCAAGAATCACAAGTGCAAGCATGCTATGAAACTTTTTGAAGGCCAAAAATCATTTCACAATCAATATTGGGTAACATGCTTTGAAGTTTTCAGAAAGTTTCAATAATCATCATTGAACGGTCATTTCTCTCGTCACCAATTTTTTTTTTAATTTTTCAATTTTTTTCCAATACCTGCGGTATTTAAACATGACCTACAAAGAAAATAAGAGAAGAAAAGATAAAAAAAAAAAAAAAACTACACTACATGAATACAATTGTGCCTCTCCCAAGCTTAAAAAAGACATTGTTTTCAATGTAAGAATCCAATATAGCATATAAGAAGGGGGAGGGGGGAAAGAGTAGGAACTAACGACCCCCACAAGGGGAAAATTTGTCGGGGTCTTGCCGAGTGAGAAGTTGATAGATGACAATGGTCATGGAATGTGTCTTCGCCAGTCTAGCTTCCATGTGAGACACCCTAGGCTCCATACTAGCATGAACATAGGCGGGATTTGAGATCGATCCGCCTCCTCTTGTGACTCTCGCACTCCTATCCTCTCATCAGTTGGGGGAGCATTGCTTACTAAGAATTCCTCAAGTGGGATACTCAAGGGACGCTTAGCATGCTCTTTTGCCGTGACTCACTCAATATCGTCGATATATCTTGCAACAAGAATAATCTAGAGATGGACTATTCATGGCATTAGTCAATCTAAACTCAATAGTCTCATCATCAACAGTCAATGAAAGACTCCCCTTTTGCACATCAATTACTGCCCCTGGAGTAGCTAGGAAAGGCCTCCCAAGAATGATTGGGATTTTGGTGTCCTCTTCCATCTCTAGGATTACAAAATCGACAGAAACATAAAACTTACCCACCTTTATAGGCACATCCTCCAATATACTTATAGGGAACTTTACCGAACGGTCCGCCAACTACAGTGTAATGGTGGTGGATTTTGGCTCACACAATCCAAACTTCTTACATACATATAAGGCCATGAAACTAATACTTGCCCCCAGGTCACATAAGGCACGAGCAAACCTCAGATTACCAATAACACAAGGGATAGAGAAACTACCAGGATCCTTGAGTTTTGGAGGTATCTTATTTTGAAGAATAGCACTACTATCCTCCGTCAAGGCTACAGTTTCATGATCCTCTAGCTTACTTTTGTTGCTCAGTATTTTATTCAAGAAATTTCCATATGAAGGCATTTGAGATAAAGCATCTATAGAAGGAGCATTGATGTGCAACTTTTTAAGCATCTCAACAAACTTCCTGAATTACTTAGCTAACTTACTCTTCACCAACCTTTGAGGAAAAGGAAAGGGTGGCTTGAAAGGTGGTGGGGCTTTGTATGGCACGGGCTCTTGGCTCGAATACTCATCTTCTTGATCCTTGTCCTTGACCTTCGTCTTGGTCGCGATATCCATGGGTTTGGGTTCCCACAATTCCTTACCGCTCCTCAAAGTCACCGCCTTGCATTGTTCTCTCGGGTTCTCGGGTTGTCCCGGGAGATGTCCTTGAGGTCTAGTTGAAGCGCTAAATATTTGAGCAAGTAGGCTAACTTGGGTTTCAAGCATATTAGAGTGGGTAGCCATCGTTTCAACTTTGGAGTTCAAGCTCTTGATGGTGCTCTCAATGGCTTCGTTTTGTTGCTTTTGTGTAATCAAGTTCGACTTTTGGGGTGGTGAAGCCGGATTGGTGGACATTTGTTGTGGGAAATCGGGTGGATGAGAGGGTTCTTGATTCTTGTATGAGAGATTCGGATGATCTTTCCAATCGAGATTGTAGGTTTGAGAGTATGGGTCATGTTGAGGAGCCCTTTGGTTGTAATTGGCATTGTAGGCATTGGCTTTCTCGATAATCATCTCTTGAGGCGCTCCATACTCATTACCTACGGCAAATTGCCCTTGGTTTCTACCATCTTCACATTGATAGACTTGATTCAAAGGGATAGGTTGCAACTGTTGCACTTCAAGAGCCAGAGCATCAAGCTTACTTGTCAGTAGAGTCATGCATCCAGATCTAGCTGACCACCAACTTTTCTAGAAGTAGACCTATTAGAACACAATTGGTGGTTGTTTGATGCCATCTCCTTGATCAGCTGTGTATCTTCGGTCGTGGTCTTAGTTATGATAGAAGCACCCAGTGCCCGCATGTGAGAATGCAATGCGAAGTAGAACGTTTGGAACAGTAACCACGATTGACTACCATGACAAGAACACTTCATTTGCAACTCTTTGAACCGTTCCCATGCCTGATATAGTGACCCCTCTTTGGTTTGAGGCTGTGGATTTCATTTCTTAGTTTGTTGACCAAATCCGGTGGGAAGAACTTAGCAAAGAAAGCTATCACGAAACCATCCCAGGTAGTAAATGCGTTCATTGACCATTGAAACAAAACTTCTCTTTTTCGGTCAGAGAGAAAGGGAATAACTGGAGTCGGAGTGCATCATCGGGAACCCCACTCATCTGTAAAGTATCACACTTCTCCAAAAATAGAGAAATGTGATCATTAGCGTCCTCGAAGGGTGACCCATGATATTGGTCCTCCTTGATGAAGGATATGAAGTTGGGCTTTATCTCGAAGTGTTGGTATGTAATAGATGGTCTTTAAAAGATCGGTCCAACACCCCCAGCCGTGGGTTTGGATATATCCCTCAATGAACAGTTGTTGTCACCCATGACTTCTTCTTCTTCGGCTTCTATTTGTATCTCTTCCCTCACAAACTCCTCTTCTTGTTCCTCTTGTTGACTTTGATGAATTTTCTTTCAAGGCTGTGATCTTGCATGATTTGACTTTTTGATATCACTATCAAATGGGATAAGGCTTGAAGAACCTTGACTCCTGGTCATGCACAAAAACAAAACTTTCAAACAAGATCAAGTGCTAAGGTAAAAAATAAATAAATAAATAAATAAATAAATAAATAAACAAAAAATCCACACACACACACACACACATTGCTTAGTCTAATCAATTCGCAAATCTAAAACAAGATTAACTAAACTAGTCTCCGGCAATGAAACCAAAAACTTGATCGTCTCGCAAGCGCACGAGAATATTGTTGTAATAACATATCGTATCCACAGGGACTAGTGTTAATACTTGTAGTTCACAAACTAAAGTATCTAAGCAAATCGAATTGTTCAATGGATGAACATCTAAAGTAAAATAATAAAAAAAAAAACTCAATTACTATTGAATATTAAGGAATTAAAGACATCTAGGATCAACATTCACCACAATAACGGCTATCGACACAGTTGGATCATATTACTATTGCGAATACATACTAATGAAGAACAATTATCTCGATTTAACTATTATCTCCAGTCGAAGTATAACAATGCATCTAAACTGACCAATCTCCATGGTTATTGTAATCAATTAAGAACCATTGATTCTAAAATCTAAGCGCGAAATAGCATCCAACGCTGGAATTTAAACCCATTAAGATATGTGATAATTTTATAGGGGTCAAAGAGAATTAAACCTACTCTTGTGATTTAAACTCTAGATCAATTTTGAGGCTTTGAAATGTTAAATTTTTACATCTCGGTTCTTCACCTAATATCTAGATCATTCAAATTCATGGCCACTGAATTTATAAGCATTAAGAATCATAGGAATATCATAAATAAGCAATGAAGCATTCACAACAATAATAAAAATCCAACCTTTAGGTCAATAAACCATTATTGGGCTAGCCTTAACCCTAGAATAAGAACTACTCACTCTTATTCAAAGAACAAATCACAATAGTAATATTATAAACCATGATCAAATCAGACATATAGAATAAAGAAAGTAATACTTAACCTCTATTTAGATCAGTATCTAATCAATGGAGTTCTTGAACAATTGTTTGTAATCCTCAACAATAAAACTTGAGTATTCTAAAGTAAGAGAGAGAGCAAAAAAAACTAAAGCCAAACTAACTGAATCCCTAAGACTAATTAGCTTGAAACTAAGACTCTTCAAAAATCCCACGCTAAAAGCTCACGGTGTAGACACAAAAAGCCCAAATTGTACACATGCCTGATCAGGCTCATGTACTTGCTAGGAAATTGCCCAGTTGGGCAGCTTTGCTGTGTGCTCGAGTTGGAGGCTTGCCTGATCAGGCTTTAGTAACAACTGCAAGTTTGCCCGGTCGGGCAGCTTTGCAATTTCAAGGTCATAGCATTCTGGTAGGTAATCCGATCAAGCCCAACATCTCCTTCGACCTTGCCCGATCAGGCAAGGTGTGTTTCTCACGATTCCTTGCTTGTTTCATGCCTCTTTGCCCCTTTCCTTCTTACTCAATCTTCCTGACTCATCATGTACATTTTTAGGCCTTGGTGAAGGCCCTGAAACGTATCAAAAACACAAGAATACTCGAGTAACAACATTTTTGTGTATTCATAAACAAAACAAGCTAAAACCATTCAAGTGAATGCAAATTACGGTCAAATGTAACCGCAAATCATGGATAAAGTCACATAATATGGGCACTCATTGTGTCACTTGTAGAATGTGCTACATGGGAAAGTGAGCATGCGCTACAGAATATAGATCGATCATTAGTTGTCTAAACAACGTCACTTTATTTTGGAATATATTATTTTGGATAATTATTTTCTTTAAACAATATATAGTTCTTCCGCTATTAAATTAATTTTTTTTAAAGGCTAACATCCATAATTCGTATTATGGGTTTGTAACATTTCGGGGTTTTGTATTGTGGGCATAACTTTGCTTTTGTGAAACTTCCGTAAAGCATTTTCTTTATGAATTTTCTGCTATATTTATTATTTGATAAAAAGGTTTTTTTTTTTTTTTTTTTTTTTTTTTTTTTT
>ONZA01000855.1:6899-21331 GCA_900322205.1 Kewa caespitosa
ATTCTGAATCATTTTTATTTCTTTTATTTTCGACCTTTCTTTATTTTTTATTTCATTTTTCTTCTTTTCAGCATTTTCATTTCTTTTTCTATTCTTTTCGCATTTTATTTATTTTTTACCATTTTTATTCTTTATTTTTGAAAAAATGTTTTCAAATTTTCATAATTAAGAATAATTTGAGCTATCTCATGTATATGGATTTTTCATAAGCTATCGAAAGGCAAGTGTGAATTTAGTTTGAAAATTGATTTGATCTAAAAGAGTAGGAAATCAAAAGGAAGTATTTTACTTTGGAGAAGTGTTGTTCTTGAGAAATAAGTTTAGCTAAGAATCAAATGTGTTAACTGGAGGTTATGGAGGCAGTACATCCAGTCGTATTGCATCGAGTAATGTCCATTCGTGTGAGTAAAAATGATTCAAATAACGTTAGTAACAGGTTTGAGTTGGATTGATCATCTAACATAGATATTAGGATTTCTATGGAAGGGTTTAGTCCCCCTTCGAAGTGTGCATAGTAAGTCTTCTAGTCGGTAAAAGGGTTACTCGAGTACAATTACTCCATGTCACAAGAAGCACTTTGAGAAAGTAAAGAGCTTCAGAAAAGAAAGTCTTATGTTGTGTATTTGTATTGTTTTTGCTTAAGGTACTATGATTTTTAGAATTAATTGAAATGTTATTTAAGTGCTCTGATACTTATCAAATGTTGTAATTTCTAATTACTTTGAAAATCCCCATTCAGTTTGATTTAGAAGAAGTTTTCAAGAATTATGGATCTTTAAGTAGATTATTAAAGAAATGTTAGTTTTACATATTTACAAAATGTATTGCAAAATGTATTTACTTGATAGATACTCTCTTACTCAGCAATTTTCTTGCTCACTCCCTTACATTTTGGTTTTTCACATGTTAGCTTATTTAATTGTTAGCAAGGGTTGGGTTCGAGAGACGATCACCTTGTTTTGATTATCCGTTGTTGTTGGTTAATTATATAAGACTTTGTTGGTTTTATTTCAGTATTCTATTAGTTTGTGGGGATTGTATTAAATTGTTGAGATTTCTTTATCATTAGATTGCTAGTTTAAACTTCTTCCACCTTTACCGTTGCCGTAGCATTATTACTTAGTGATAATGTGGCGGTAACACCCCTAGTTTTTCAAGAAATTTTCTAAAAATGCGCACTTTATAAAGGGCAAGAAAATTGGGTTGCTACAAAGTGGCATCAGAGCCTAGGTTCCGTAAGCAACCTAGGTAGGACTTGTCCTTGTAGACTTATAGGAACTTGAACTAAACAAGATTAGAAAAAAAAAATTCTAAAATATGTCAAGCCGTGTGAGTTACGAGTGGGGTAGAAGTTACTTCATTGTTGGTTGCTTGTATCGATTATAATCTATGTCATAATATTTACTAATTGTGGTAACAATAATAACATTTGTTCGTTTTTAGAATTGAAAACATTGGTGTTATGATTCGAAATGCGATTTGTGGATTATGATTGGGTTTCATTGGATTATAGAATGGAATATAGTGTGATAATTATTTGAATTTTTAGATTGAAGTTTTGACGTTCATTGAGAATTTATGACGATATTCAAACATGTTGATGGTTCGGAGATGATAATTACATATACATGGTGTATGCACACATACGATGTCGTTTGTTATTAGTTATTTAGATATGTTTGACTTTGAAATTAAATGGAGATATGTCAAGATGCTAGTTGGTATAAAATTAAGAACTCTTAATGTCATTGTTGATGTATTCGAGGATATGATGGAGATTCGGGTACCTATTTAACTATGGTGGTTAGTGAGATACGGATTACAATAATGGGATATAGAATTCAAACTAGTTACAAATATTGACTAAATGATAGTGTTATTACTTAAAGAAATGGTATATTGATGATGCATGAATGAGGCGTGCTAACCAAGGTGACATAGGTTTCTCTGTAGCTAAACATTTGGTGAGGACTTGGGTAATATTAAGGCACTTCTGCTATTTTTAAAAAAAAAAAAAGATTGATTATGATGTGTCATTATTTCAAAAGTGAATTTCCTTTCGTCATGAAGTAACCCTTAATTGATGATTTGTCGGCATTATGTGGCAAAATTTGAGAGATGTTCTTTCCCTGGTATTCCTAAAGCATTTGGGATTGATATTGATCTACCAGTATTGAAAAAAATTGTGGAAAAATTATGTCACCTTTTCATGATAATTGGTACAATTTTGGTGTTGAAATTTGTATTGATTTTTGGACATTGCGTTGATATTAGTGACGCTACTTAAAATGGTGGGACGTGTTTTAGGATTAAGTTAATATATTTCAGGGAATATCCAATCATGTACTAATATATGAAATTATATGTAAAGGAGTTGTATGTGTCTTGAGGTAATATAAAGAATGTTGGGGTCTCTCTCTAACAAACTATATTAGGATATTGGAGATATTAGTGATTATGTCGAGAATTAAGAAAGTGATTATGTAAGAATATATAGTCTTGAGAAAATCATGGTTATTTTCATATACCTTGCAAGTGATATGTTGTGAATAATTATATTTCTTTGAGCATTGTCTTATTTTATTTCTTGAAGTTAAGGTTAAGTTGTCTTATGATTGATTGAGTATGTGAGGTGAGTACATAATGGAGCATTAACCAATTAATGATATGAGAGTAAATTATGATTGGGTATAAGAAGATTAAAAAAATGATCAATTTCAAGACACGGTTGCCATGACACAAAAAATCTACTTGAGGAAAGGAATTAAGTGTATGGATGTGGTGGTCACGTGTCATAGAGACTTGTGATGTGACTATATATGCAATTGAGATTAAAAATAACTGTGTAGAATTTTGAGACATTAAAGAAACATCAAGTTGAGGTATGAACGGTAAATGAAAGATTACAGTCCCAACCTTAATCCTGCTATTTGACAACACCAAGGTCCCCATGATAGTCATCAATTCTTGCACGCAAACAAGAATTTTGGCTAGAATAATGTCTGGAAGCGCACTAATTCGATCAACCTCACCATCATCATCATCATTAAGATTGAGTTTAGGCCTCTTACATTCTCTACCTAGGGTTTGGGCCATTTGGGAGTATGTGGGTGGATAGTGTTTTAGGAGAAGATGCAGAGAGAAAGAGGTGGATAGCTAAGGTTTGAGCTGGTAACACAAGAGGAAAGCTCTTTAGGAGCAAGGTAGGGAGAATGTTTTCAAATTACAAGATTTTTGAGAGAAAGTGTTTGTGGGTGCACTGTATTTTGCGTGGTTGACTAAAATGGTAGTAACAATTAATAATTAATAGTTTCAACAAATGCCTTCACAAGATCAGGACTAAAGTTAACCTTATTATCTGGCATCTTTATGTGTGATACGACATATGTAACTATGTAACGTTAGATTTATGTCTTCATTTTCAAACCAATTGTTTGATCTAAGTATGCAATTATTCGATTGACGGTCTATTTTTTTTTTCTTGAGCAAATGGATGTCAAAAGTAGTTCAGTTCAAATTCAGACATGTGTCAATATATGAATTCAACTAATTAATGAATACATTGATTACATATGAATACCCGAATGCACTATAGGACAATTGAATGTTTGTTACGTGACATATGAAATAATAATAGATGACCTCTTGAAATGCATTGTAGCATACTCGATGACCTCTTTAACGAAATGTAGCATTTGGGGATATGTCCAATCAGCATAGGGGTACCGAGCACATAGGCAGACTAGGGAGCAGACCTCCGATTGCAACCATTAAAGAGATTAAGTGCATCGTAAAGCACGTTTTGTATCTGTTGTGTCATGTCAATAAATCTACCCTTTCGCTTCACTAGTAGATTTCAAAAAAAAATAAAAAAATAATAAAAAAGATTAAAGATTGCATACATGTTAAGTTCAATTGTACGTCCAAAAAAAAATAAAGAAAACTTATTTTCTCGACGCTGCAGTACAATCAGGTTTTTAACGGGTCACTAAATAAAATTGTAATTGCATTATAAAGTTGTTTAATAGTTAAAATAAGTTACCCCACTAGTTATAACGTATAACGACATGCTTACTAGTAGATCAAAATATTGGTGAACTTACATCAAACCGAATAATTATTAATATGTGAACTTTTCATGCGTGCTTTACACAAAACACAACACGGTGGTGGATTTTTCTCGTTTTACATTCCCTGCGCATCATGTATATAGTCACGCTCAATTAACATAATAGTTGTAACCATTATGCAATCATTTTGTTAAATTCATGAACTATGATCTTATTCCATCAAAAAAACTGTAAATTAGTCGAAAAAAATATATAACTAATCAATCCTACATTCCCATAATGTAACACCACAATTGGCAAAATTGTAAATGATAACATCAACCATCTTATTGAGCAAATGAAACTGAATATACTATTGTGTTAAATAGGATAATATCCTTCCCTAGATGGCGGAAACTTTGCCATGTTGAACTTGCTACCAATAAGCGCAGCGACATGCCTCAAACGTTCCACCCTCATCTCTTCATCCTGCAAATTGGTTATACCACATATCAAATAACAATAGATTTAAATGTTAAGACAAATGTTAAAGTTACTAGAATTTACATTAACTTACAGTATAAATCAGCGTGGAACAAGAGGAAAAGTCTCCTAAGGAAGCATATTTAAGAACGTAGATGTCGCAGTCAATCATAAACCAAACATTGATAATGTTAAATAGAGAAATAAAATAACAATCACAAGTTTGATCAACACTAAATAAACTTACATATTTTCATGCTTGTGGATTTTAACACTGGTTACGCTAAAAGTTGCAGCCACCTTAAATAAATGACTTAGGGCGTCGTCCAGCCTGATAGAAGCATTTTTCAGCTATGATTATGAAAGGGGTAACATTAACAAGCAAGCGAATGAATACCAAATTCCACACAATAAGTTCAAACAATTGAAACATACCACGTATATAGATATACTTTTAGAGTTATGAGCTTTGTTCTACGAATCCATGATGTATAGTTCCTCATCTACCATGCTCACTACGAGCAACCACCAATGACCTTTGAACCCTTTATGTAAGGGGATGCACCACTATGCAATAATATTGTACACTATTAGAATAGTATATGACATGAATGTTATCATTATTTTTATTGTATGCACGCTATGGAATTACCTTATCAATATTAGATAGATCAATACCATTCACAAACGCTTCAACCATATCTTATAAAATTGTTGAGAATATGTCCCATCAGCAGCATATCCAATGGTGGGATGGATGCGGGTAACTAATCCCTAAAATAATGAACGTACACACAGTTATCATATAGAAAATTGTACGTACGTATGATATTACTCTATTGGAATATTCATATAGTACATTGAGCAACAACTTACTTGAAACTCTATTGGAAGAATTAGAGTCCTCAAACCTAGCTGCATTTTGCTCAGTCGAATGCCATACAAAGATAAATCCATAGCCTGTAAGAACAACACATACTTCAGAACCAGGTTACAAATATTCCATGCACAATTTCATGCACAAATCCATGCACAACTCCATGCATGATATTACTCTTACCCAATAATCGATCCACTTATTAGGGAACAAACAACGACAATGATCAATATTCAGTAACTCCCTGTGTCCAGGTGGTTTATATGCAATATCCATGTCATCCTCCCAATTAAATATTGTTTCACAAATAACCTTATCTCTTGCATTCAATTGACTCTCATAATTCATACATAATTTTGCTAACCCGCGTGGCATTGTGGGATGCAATACGGCTCTGTTGCACACATGCAAAAATAATATCATTTCTCATGATGCACATTGAACATGTGAAGTAAAAAAACAAAGTAAATATAATAATTTATAAACCTTATCCTTCATCTTGGTCCAGGATCTTGTTGCAACACGTGATGTGGGTGTGGGAACTTTAGAGGCCTTTGGAGAGTTTTCAACATGACCTTCCACGTTCAAATTTAGCCTACATCTAAATGAATCCTTGTCGGGGGTGAAAAAACTTTCAAAACGATCATTCTCACTGGAAGTTGCGGCCTTTTTGGACTCTGGAGTGCACAGTTCTTTCCCAGCTGTCAGGATGTCTAAGATACCAAGACTTTTCTTGAGATCTTCTATTGAATCATACACGTATACCTTAAATACGTCATAGTCTATTCGTTGTTTAAATAGTTGGGCACTTAGATTTCTGACCTCCTCTTCTACAAACTCCTTTAATGGATCACCCTATTCAATAGGAATTTAAATCAACAAATATTTATAACACATTTACTATAGAAATTTTAAATCGTAGGTGATATTGATGATACCAACGATACGCAAACAATATAAATCGAAAAGTAATATCAAACCTAAGTAATAATTTAACATAATACCTGATGTACAGACATGATTGTTACGAACGAAACAATACGAAGGCCCAAAGCGCTTAGATGTTAGACCCGAAATTGTATCTAAACAAAATACGAAGTACAGTTTAAACGACCAGAACGAATAGGTTTTTTAAATAGTTTGAGGTTGCACTTTGATTAGGGTTTTGAATAAGTCCAATACCAAATATCGTTTTCCACACAAATTTGAAATTTGAAATTAATAACAAACACGCCAAATTACTTCCTAATCTGTGAATTGAACAAACATAACAAAAAGACCTGCCTAAAATCAAGCAAGATACTATTGAGATTTTTCGTCCTAATTATTATTTCAGTTATAACTAATATGACAAGCGTTTTGTAAGAGCTCTGATTAGTTGACTATGTATTTCGAATGTAAAGTTTTTAATTTACGTTTTTGTAACTAGTGAAATTTGCAAACAGTTCAATAAGTATAACCAATGAATGTCTTAGTCATAACGACTTGATGAACCATATTAAACATTAGGTACTACAAAGCATCCCAACAGTTGGAACCAATATTTACTTGAAGACTCCAACTGTTACTACGTGTGGCTTACCAGCGCGTGTTTCGCGGCCTCTCAACACGTTACAATTTATTCCATAACTCCATATTCAATTTACTTTCTTTGAGCCCGTTCATTATACGGGTTAACTCATCTCCTACCAAAAAAAAAAAAAAATAGCTCCAAGCTTTGCCTTTATCTTGTCAATGGTGATTTCCAAGAATCACCAAAAAAAATAAATCTTTAACTTAATACGAATAATATACTGATTTTACACCACTATAATGATTATAAACATTATTCAAACTTAATACAAAAACTTTAACCCTTCATTCGTAAGTGAAAATGGAAGATGAATTAAACTAACTTACGAGATTCAAACCTTGAAAAATAAAATATAATATGCATCAAATCTTGGTTTCTAGGCTTGATAAAAATATTCAAACAATAACAACTTATGTTAATTTTGATTTTAATGACAAATAACAAATAATTACATAATTTATGCATTCAACTAATTCAAGGTGTGAATATGTTATTTCTTTTTTCATTTCTGGGTTTAACAAACTTCATAAAATTGACGCATGCAGTTTGATTTTTCTTATTTCTTGTTTTTGTTTGATAATTGATGAACACAATTTTATTTTTAAAGGTCATTTATCATACATATGCATATACATATATAAACACGTACATATATATACATACATACATATTTTAATATATACATACATATCCATACGTACGTCCCTAATTAAAAATTACATATTTTTTTTTAAATAGAAGATTTACAAAAAAAAAAAAACATATATTAAATCATGCTCATGGCATCATGGGGTTAATGTATGGTAATGGATGGTAATGGATGGGTTGATGATATGCATCATTATCTTTCTTTTTCGTAATATTGACTTGCCTTATCTAAGTCATTGAATTAATGGTTAATTAGCTGAAATTTAACGGTTGAGATGGACTACTATAAATCAACGGTTGTGATTCTGTCATTGTGGTGCATACCAAAATCAAGATGCACAGAGGCACTACTATTCTAGTAATAGTGACTCGTTGTTGACTATCTCCCCAACTACTCTTGAGGCCTATGAAAAGAGAACACACATAACTTTAGAGTAGGTGAAAATGGAACAAGTCACAGACCAAAGTCTCCATCACCTCCCTACTAACAAATTGTATAAGCCCTAAAAAGCCCAGAAGAACATAGCCTGAACCTCAAATCAATGTTGAAGAATAAGCTACCAAGCCATTGAACCAAAACTGCAAAATAACTTTCCCCTTCTTAAAATATGAATCAAGAGATTCCCGAAAGTTGTAACCCGCAAGTTATAAAAATAATTAAAAAAAATAAATAATAAAAGTAAGAACAAAAACCCAAGGGAGAGATTCTAGAGAGAGAAACTCTCAACACATGATAGTCGCGACTGTGTTATCGTGCACCTCTTAACTTTCTTGCGATGGCTCGAGGAAGGAAGAACAAGTCGGCGCCAGTCTCTCAGCCATCTCCTTCTCCAGGGAAAACTACTTTTGTAGCTCCAAGTTCTCATACGGTGGTGTTTTCAAAGGATGCAACAATGGCGGTGCAAGGTGTTAACCCGATTTCATCTCACCCCATTGCGGGGATGGGTCTTGCAACTCCGCAAAATACATGAAGAAGTTTTGGAGGAACCTGCTAATCCATGGTTAAACCTATTTACTGGGAATAGGGCCCTTGCAAATGGACTTCAGCTGGAATTTGTTCTCCCGTTAATGGTGGAAGGTAAACCTTTTATTCAACTTCAGTCTGAACATGTGGAACCTGAAATTGCTAAGTGGACCAATGCACTAGTTGTATAAATTGTTGGGGATACACCATACCAAAGGCAATTTGAGGGTTTTATTGAACGACAATGGAATTTTGTGACTAAACCTAGGGTTTTAGCTCATGAACAGGGGTATTTTGTTGTTCGTTTCAACTCTAAAGAAGCATGTGATGCTGTATTACAATCTGGACCGTACTCTTTTAATAGTAAACCTATAATTTTGAAGAGATGGTCAGTGGATTTTGATTTCAAGGAGGAGGTCCTTAGGGTTATACCTCTTTGGGTGAAATTCCCAAAGTCGCCAGTGCAATTTTGGGCTGCTAATTCGCTAAGTAGAGCTGCTAGTGCTCTTGGAAAGCCCTTATTTGCGGATCAATGCACTGCAACTCAGGATAAGATCTTTTATGCTAGGGTGTTGATTGAAATTGATGTCACTCCGCCTTTGATTGAGACCATATCTATTCAAGATCCTGCTGAGAAAGTGCATCTGCAAGTTATTGAGTTGAATGGAGACCATCATTTTACCAATCATGTCTACAAGTAGGTCGTGACTGTAGTGCAATTGTTCAACCCCCTGCTAAACAAAAGACAGCTCAGGCTAAGCCCAAGAAGGTTTGGAGGTCAATTGAACCAAGAAAGGTTCCTGTCTCTCAGAGGGTTGTGGATGATGATGGCTTTATTGTGGTCCTTCAACGGCCTGGGAAAGCAGCTGTGATTCCTTCTCAAGGTAACCTGGGCCTGTGAGGAAGTTATTACTTCAGTCACAAATTCCTTCTCAGTGCTGGAGGTTACTGAGGTTGAGGAGTGTGCTAATCAAGGGGAGTTGGATGATGGGGCATCAACTTTATCTGATCCTCCTCCTTTACCAAGAATTTCATTTGTTGGAATGTGAGAGGTTTGAACAAACCTCATAAACAAAAGGAAGTTAAAGTGTTTTGTCAAAAGAATAAGGGAGGGCTAGTCTTCCTATTAGAAACTAAAATTACTTCTACAAAGGAACCTGGTATTATGAAGAAATTGGCACCTTCTGGATGGTTTTCAGTTTCAAATGCGAGTATTAGGGAGAAAAGTAGCATATGGTGTTTGTGGGATCCCAAGAAATTGAGCTTTTCTGTTGAGTAGATTGCAAACTGTTTCATTCATGGAACCATTGTTGGGATTGGTTGTAAGTTTAGGTGCAATAATACTGTTGTCTATGCACCTAATCTTTTGAGCAGTAGGGAATTGATATGGCATGATTTGACTCAACTAACTCCTCCCTTGCATATGCCTTGGCTTGTTTGGGGTGATTTCAATAATCCTGTTGTCTTTTCTGATAGATTGAATGGTCAGCCAGTCTCTCAGAAGGAAATAAAGGGTTTGCTCAGCGTATTGACTCCTTGCAACTTTTTGAATTGAGAACTTCTGGTGCTTTTTTCACTTGGTGCAATAAACAACAAGGTGGTGCCAGAGTTCACAGTAGGATTGATGATCGTGCTTTTGGTAATTCTAAGTGGATGCAAGCTTTTGGTAATTCTAAGTGGATGCAAGCTTTTGGTCAATGGGTTATTGATATCCTGCCACCGGGGGTATCTTATCCTTCTCCTCAAGTCCTGCTTACTCAGCTTGTGTTTCATAAGGTTTCTTGCCCGTTTAGATTTCAAAACTTTATTTGTGCATCCTGATTTCAGTACAGTAGTAACTGTAGCTTGGCAACAACCTGTTGTTGGGTGCAGTATGTTTCAAGTGTATAAGAAGCTTCAAGCTGTCAAAAGGGGGGTGAAAGCTTTTAATAATGAGGCTTTTTGTAGTGTGACTAAGAGAGTGCAGGGGCTCAGGGACAAGCTAGAGCAGATACAACTCCAACTTCATAATAATATGGCTTGTCCGGTCCTGGCAAAAGAAGAATTACAGAGTGTTGATGATTTATTTAAATGGTCAAGTATTGAGGAGAAATTGATGCAGCGAAAGTCTAGGGTTCAATGGCTTAAGCTTGGAGATAGTAACACTAAATATTTTCATGCAGCTTTGAAAGCTCGTGGTGGTTCTAATGCCATTGCTTCTATTGTGACATCCCAGGGCTACAAAGTCACTGAGCCTGATTTGATTCAGCAAGAAATTGTGGATTTTATAGAGGGTTGCTTGGCTCTTGTATGTAATCTATACTTATGATTAATCATGTGCATATCAGGAACACTCTGTCTCATGCTCAACAATTGGAGCTTTGTCGGCTAGTCACTAGTGTGGATGTCCAAAAATCCATGTTGTCTATAGGGGAAGACAAGGCCCCTAGTATTGATGGCTTTAACGCCACTTTCTTTAGGACTTCTTGGCACATTATACAGTCTGAGGTCTCCACTGTTGTGCTGGATTTTTTTGCATCTGGTACTACTGAGAGCTGTGAATTGCACAACCATAACCTTGATCCCTAAGGTGAAGGCTCCTTCTACTGTGAGAGATAAATGTCCTGTTGCAACATGATTTTGTAAAATCATTGCAAAGATTATAGCTGGTAGACTAGCTGAGGTTCTTGACTCTCTGGTGAGTAAATCCCAGGCTGCTTTTATCCCTGGTAGATTGATCACTGACAACATTATCCTTAGTCATGAACTGATCAAAGGTTACACAAGGAAACACGTGTCCCCTATGTGTATGATCAAGGTTGATATCCAAAGGGCTTATGACTCTCTGGAGTGGGTCTTCCTTGAGCAAATCTTGAAAGCTTTTGGT
This sequence comes from Kewa caespitosa, assembly GCA_900322205.1. NCBI lineage: Eukaryota > Viridiplantae > Streptophyta > Magnoliopsida > Caryophyllales > Kewaceae > Kewa > Kewa caespitosa. The sequence continues at coordinate 18,360 of ONZA01000855.1, forward strand.
TTCCCTGCTTGTTTTGTTAGATGGATTATGGCTTATGTGTCCACGGTTTTCTACTCAATTTTCGTTAATGGACAATTATCCCCTGTTTTTGCTGCAAAGCGTGGGTTAAGGCAAGGGGACCCCATGTCTCCTCTTCTCTTTGTTTTGTCTATGGAGTTCTTATCTGGGATGTTAGCCACTCTTTCTTTGGATCCTAATTTCAACTTTCATCCAAAATGTGCCAAGCTAGGGTTGACTCTTATCTCTTTTGTTGACGACTTGCTCATGTTTTGTCGAGGGGACCTTATTTCTGTGAAAATGATGGCTTCTATTATCCAAGATTTTGCTAAGGTATCTAGCTTAAAGGCCAATGCAAGTAAGAGTGCATTGTATTTTGGAGGTGTTCAGTGGATAGTCGACAGGAAATTCTTGATGCTGTGGGTTTTGTTGAATGGGAACTGCCCTTCAAATATCTTGGTGTTCCTCTCTACACCAAGAAACTTAGTGTCCAGCAGTGCTTTCCCCTAGTTGAAAAAATCCTTGCAAGGATTAGGTGTTGGTCCACTAAGTTCTTGTCTTATGCTGGGCAGCTCCAATTCATTAAATCTGTGTTGTTTAGTGTATCTACGTACTGGTCCCGAATCTTTATTTTGCCAAAGAAGATTGTTCAGATGGTGAATGCTGCTTGCAGATCCTTTTTGTGGACAGGTGGTGATGCACTTTCTAAGAAATCTTTGGTTGCATGGCAAAGAGTTTGCTTGTCTAAATCTGCAGGTGGACTCAATGTTATTGACCTGGAACATTGGAACAAGGCTGCTATACTCAAGCTATTATGGGCTGTGACAGAGAAAAAAGATAGTTTGTGGGTTAAGTGGGTTCACACATATCATAGGAAGCATGTAATGGAGTTCAAGGCCTCTGAGGTGATGTCCTGGATGTTCAGGAAAGTTATAAATTCCCACAAACTTGTTGCTGATAGAAATGGTGATTGGAGTCCTTCAATGATGTTGGGGTCTTTCAATATTAGAAAAGCTTATATGTTGCTGAGAGGTACTTTCTCAAAGGTCCCCCTGGAGAAATGTAATTTGCTCTAATGTTGCCCCACCTAAGCATGAGTTTATTGTTTGGCTAGCCCTGAATGGGAAGCTCGCTATAGTTGATAGAATGAAAATTTGGGGCATGCGTATGATTAACAGATGTGTGATATGCTGTTGTCAAGAGGAGTCTCATACTCACTTGTTTTTTGAATGCCAGTATTCTCAGAGAGTTTGGGGGTCCATCCTGAGGTGGTTGGGATACAGTCAGCTCCCCTTGATTGGATTTGTGATACACAACATTTGGTTTTTTGTGTGAGAGGAAAATCAAGTTTTGCAAATCTGGCTAAAATGTCTTTCTCAGGTGTTGTGTACCATGTCTGGGCTAAGAGGAACAGAAGAATTTTTCAAGGCATTTCCAACATCATCAGTGTATTGTTCAAAGGATAATTAGTGACATCTTTCTCAGGAAATGGGGTGATATAAAATGGAGGCAGCAACTGCAATGTCGTGATTTTTTTTCCCTAATTCCTAGGTGGTTCTAGTGGCTTGTATGTTGTCCTTTGAGTAGTAAGGGTGTTTGTGTTCTTTTGGTGCTGTTTGTTGGTGGTGCTCCTGTGTGGCCAGTCTGTTTAGTTAGTTATGCTTGGTCTTGTGGGAGTTGTACTTGTAATGGCTATTCTTTTGGTAATAAATCTTTATTTACCAAAAATTAAAAAAAAAATAAAAAAAATTATTTCATATTTTTCTTTGCTTGCTTTCGTATGTATTGCAGGTTATTGAAAATATTGGTTTACACCGATAATATGTGATAACCGAAATTATCCGAACCCAATACAGTCCGAACCTGATTTGACCTCACCCATGACAAACCCGACTTGAACATATCCCATACAAAAGCTATTATAATTTAAAAGAAGGGGGAAAAAAAGTCAGAAGATGACGATTCCAAAGTTTGAGGATTTAATTTTATGTAAAAAAGTACAAGAAATTACATAAAAAATTAAAAATTAAAAAAATGTAGTTGCTTATTGACCCCATTTATGAATTAACCTAACCCGAAACAACCACAATTTAAGTTAATCTAAACCCGATCTAACTGAAATCCGAAACAACTTGACCCGATTTAGCGCGCAATTCGAGATATGTCCAAACTCATTTCAACTTGACTCGATCCAACCCGACCCCACTTAACATCAAACTGAACTAACCTGAATCTGTTGTTTCCCGAATCTGACATGATCCGATACAAATTCGACTCAACCTGCTCGATTGCCACCTCTATAGATAGTGGCGGAGCCAGGGGGTTAGCAGGAGCCATGGCTCCCCCTATGACTGAAAATATTAATATTATTGATGTAGTATGTTGCACAAACTATGAGTTGGCAGAGTGGATTGCAGCTCTTTTGAATGTTATACCTCCAGTTTGGAGACGTTTGACTCCACACTCCAGCCTCCTTTTGTATTTTGCTTTCCAATTGATGTGTTTGACATTTGACAGCTGGCACCTACCGATTCTTTTTCATGTGGGCAATTGTGGGGCATATCCCAATCTCTTCTCCTATTTTCTTTATTTTTTTTCATTTCTACATTGCGTTTTCCTTTTCACTCTTGAACTTCAATATGGTTCCTTCCATTCTCGTTTTGGCGTCAATTTGTTTCTTTGAACCATCAAGACATAAAGAAAAGTCTATGATAAGAAATGTCTCACTTTCATATCCCATTACCTATATTGGTAATTAAAATTTCTCTTTCTTGTACCTTCTAAAAACAAATATTTATTCATTCCCAAAATTTGATGAAATAATGATTGAAAGTTTGTTATTTGGCTTCTTTCAATAGTGATCTCTTAGAAGGTGAAAAAAAATATTGACGTTTTATTACATGTAACAGTTATTCTTTTTCCTTTTATATGCGTAATAGTGAAAAAAAAAAAAAAAAAAAAAAAAAAAAAAAAAA
>ONZA01000855.1:21794-32189 GCA_900322205.1 Kewa caespitosa
TCTATATGAGACTAGTGACCCATTACCCGCGGCGGTGGGTATGGTTTTTACAACTATACAGTGTACATAATTCTTTATCTATCTAGGCATTATTCATATCCACTTCTGTTTGGAGTGAGATTCACTTATAAGTTATAATGGATCCAATGTCAACTCAACTGAAATATCACTATTTTTGTTTTAGACAAAGCCTCGTATTCATAGGATCCTCCCATTGGACAAGTTCATTGGATATGGAACACAAATCAGACTTGCAAATCTCTATGACTAGAGCATGCAGCTACTCAGTCAATAGATAAACTCATAATGAATGAGAAGAATTATAGGGAATCAAAAACCCATAAAGGTGCTCACTGCTTGTACAGAAATGTCTACATATACGACTATAACTTAGAAAGAAATGCAATCAAATATGAATTTGAGAAATGCCATCAATTATACTATAATAATAATAAAATAAAATAAAAATTTAAAAAAAAAAAAAAAGAAAGAAAAGGAAATGGTACTACAAGAAAGGAGCATCTAATCCAAAATCTGCTCAGCAAACCTTCTAGGATCTGTAATATTGATCATCCAATGTTCCCCATTAATTTTCAGCCTCATAGCTTTCTTCCTATCCCACTCCAAGTCCCTCATTCTCTCCTTGGTGAGCCTACAAAATTTCTGTAACCTCTCGTCCATAGAGTCATGCAACTTCCACCATCTTTTGTGTGCAACATCACTTGCGTATACATGCTGGTCAGCAATATCCCAATTGCAATCATAGTCCCTATAGCAAAGCCATGGCTTCAACCCCAAGTAATGTATGGAGTACAATGCAGGAGGATCGGACCCGAACAAATGGTTCTTCAAGCTCGCTTCCAACGAGGAATTCGACCAAAAGTTCTTAAGGAAGTTAACGCGCCTAGGGAGCCGATGCCACCAGACAAAGACCTCATTCAGAAATCCTTGATCACCTCCGTTGTAGGAGGTGATATCCTTTCGGAGCCCCATCAAGGTCCGAAAGGTGCAGTTCGAGGGCTCAATTACCATGATTCCGGAGTTGAATATTGAGTTGTCGTTTCCTGTTGCTGACATCTGGGGGAAGTGGAAGAGTAGGTCAAGGTTGCGGAGCACAGTGATGTCGGCGTCAATGAAAACGAGCTTGTCGTAGTCTGTGAGTTGCCAGAGACGAAACTTGGAGTAGTTGTACTCGTTGTAGGAGCCCTTCTCAGCCCGAGGGTTTCGAATACGTTTTATGATTCGAATCTTCCACCCAGCCGCTTCGAGTGCCTCTCTCTTGGGAGTTGAGATGGATTTGTCTAAGAGGAGGATAAGATCTCGAGTTGTTCCCGTTCGAAGGAGACTTTGAGCGAGGGTGATTGCGCCACATACGTACAGTTCGGAAGAGTGGAGCACTGTGACATAGGCTTCTCGTTTGTTAGTTTTCCTTGTGCTCTGCTCTATGTTAGACACATCATAGATCTCGTTCACTCCTGAGGTAAATCATAGCGTAACTAACATGAGTTGTATGGTTCATCCTTGATGCATTATAGTTTAAACTAACAAGAGAAAATCGGTTCTAGATTATATCGAAGCAGACGATATAAATACGTATTGTGTACTGACAAGCAACCTCATACTTTGAAATAAAATGTAAACTAATCTTGGTAATCAAATCATTTTTTCTTAAATTTTTATTAATTTTGTTGATGTAACAAAAGTCCCTACACATGTTCTAAATATTTTATCACAAATTCACAACGTGTTTGTGTCAAACACACTCAGTAGACAGTAGCTATAAGGTCACAGATTATGTTAGCTAAAATCACTATGTTAGCCCTACACCATGCTTGAACTTAAGTTATTTTAAATACTACGCAAACCTTTTCATATCAAACAAAAATTTGTAACTAATAATTATACATAATACATGGTCAAATGTTTCGGTGAACTTATATACCATGTCGCGCATACAGCATACTTGGGAGTATTTTTAATTTTTGACCAATATAAGGAATATAAGCCGAGGTACACGAGTTTTGAACAGAAGATGCTTCTGTTTTATTTCAAGGGATCTAGCATATTAAGCTAGCTGACGTTAATTCAGACAATTCAGAGGACAATGATAATTTGATCATTTGATGATCTGCATTACACGTCGATGTCAGTTGCTACAAAATAAACCATTTTGTTTTTGTCTATTTGAACACTTTAAAAGAGGAATATCACGCTACTTGTGTCCTCCAAGAAATTTGATGTCTAATCAAAGCATGCCAATGTCCTTCTTACGCAAGGTACATAAGTTGTTTGTCCTACCCATTTGTTGCAAAATTAACTTATAAATAGTTCATATAACTGTCTTCTTTTTGACTAATTTTCAAAACTTATTTCGTGAGTGGTTTAAATTAAACTAAACAACTACTACGTAGTACCTACCCACTAACCAGCACATGGACATTGTGCACAATCTCGAACTAATCGTTAATTTAAAGTTACGTATAAACAACAACAAGAGCGCCTGTAGCTCAGTGGATAGAGCGTCTGTTTCCTAAGCAGAAGGTCGTAGGTTCGACCCCTACCTGGCGCGGTTTCCGTTCTTATTTTTATTTTATTTTTTAAAAAATTTTTTTGCTGAATGTTTTGCACGTTGATGGAACAATAGTGAGATTTTGTGGTGATTTAATCAACCCCTTAACAAGGAAAAGAGGGGAAAATAAAACTCTTTTGATGTCCTACAAACCGGAACTAATGATGTTAACAATATCATATATGTACTTGTACTATGATCTTTTCTCAGATATCAAGATTGACTAATTGATTTTAGATTCTTAACATGTACTCCTAACTCCTAAGACCATCAGTAGTCATGAAAAATTGCAATTAAAGCAAGAAATGATAACTAATCATGAATTGGGTGTAAATGAGTAAAACATGAGCTTGATCTTTGAGCTAAACATACCTTGTCCCCACAAGGGCAACGCCAACCTGCATGAACCCATAGGCAAGGAAACCTTTTGCTGAAGTCTAACCATGTCTGGCTCATAATGCCACCAATCTCCTTCCCTCCGAACCAAGTCATCACATCTAAACAACTCCATCATTGGCCTGCACTTGCTACAAAATACGACTTTTGTCCTCCCATACCAATCTCTCCTCCCTTTCTTCACCACCAAGTTTGCGACTATGAGATGTACTTGTAGCCTAAACATCTCCCTCGCCCACCCTGGCTCCGGATACTTGCAGGGCAAGTTAGCCACCACTAAATCCACATTAGCAAAGTCATCGAATGAAGGCATTGGGATTTCAGGACATACATATCCCTCGTTCTCTTGCTCCTCATCGATCCACTCTGGAAAGAGGTGTTTCCATTCGAAGAGGTCCGATACTTTCTCGAATGGGACTCGTATGATTCTATCTCCATGTGCCTCCCATTCACTCATGTCGTCCTCCTCCATGTTAATCACGCCGATTCTCATTCCTTTTATTCCCATCTCGTTCAAGAAGCTCGGCTTTTCTCTCATAACGTTCACCTTTGCTTTAGTTATAATATCTCCGACCTCTCTTCGCTCTTCTAAGACCGCCTTCATCTTAATACCGTCTTTTGCCTAAAAGACAAATTGAACAAGAACAGACGTAACTATTTCAATCATAGACGAAAACCAATTGAATAACAACAAGCATAACTAATTCAACCATCATGTATATATGTTATGAACCTAATAATGCCCTTAAGGTGTTATTGGATAATCGGAAACTAGGGAAGTGAGTTGATTACCAACAACCTGAGCATTTTGGAAACTTTAACGTAACAAAAAAGAGGAAAAATAAGTACTCGTACTATGAGAAGCAAACAATTTTGCAAAAAAGAAAAGAGCAATATTTTCAAAAGGCTCTCCGAGATGTATGATCCATGCAGATTATTAACACATAGACAGGCTCACCTTACCTTGTGATGGCATTCACGTAACGAGCACCTAACGAGGGATGTCACATTAGTTTCTGGATATGCCGATGGGAGTGGCAGGAGAAGAAGTGTGCAATATGCAACCAAAAAGAAAGCGAAGAACAACAAATTGATTCTGATGACCAAAGACTTGGATGGAATTGCCTTCATGATCTTTTGTAAGTCAAGCCCTTCAAGCAAATGGTGCCAAGAAGCCATAGTGTGCAACCTCAAATATAGAAAGAGTGCTTATTAATCTAAATATGGCTAACTACTTCGAAGTGTTTTATATTAGCTAGGGAATGATTTAAATTCATTTTCTAGTATAATAAACATGATTAGGAAGGGTTATTTGGGTTGTAGTGGTTAGGATGCATTCGATTGGGGAGGTCAAAATTGGAGTAAAATTGAAAAATAAGGCAGTTGGACCAATTAGGAAACAGCATGTGTCATTTGCCTTCTGTCTCTAAGATCACATTGCATTTCCTTTAAGATATATAAGGGTCGGATCAAAGTATTGGAAGCTTCACTTGTTTTCCATGCAGTTGGTGCTATTTTTTTTCTGAGTTTTACGTGAATGTCTATTGTGCCCCTGCAATTGTATCCAAATGGCCATGTTGCGTATTAAAATTTGGACATGGAAAATTAGTAAACGTTATGGTGATCTAATCATGTAGTAGAACATGAAACAAATATACGCCTCACATAAATGGCATACCTCCCCTCGTCCCACGGCTCATTGTTTATTTTATAAATCAACTTTTAGTGTTGGGGTTTCCTAATAATTTACTCCGTAGAATGACTATCCTAGACATAAAGCAAGTTTATGTACTAGGTATCGACTCTTGCGTGTCCTAGAAATCAAGGCTTCGATTATTCAATTTCAAAGATTGAAGACGGTAAGAAATGAAATTTGCTATGCATTTTCGAAATGTGAATCTTCAATTAGAGTGTCGAAATGAATTAGTCTTGTTTTACCAGATCTTAACTCTACAAACACCATAGATACTTGATTAATTGGAATATATACAATAACGTGACATGCAAAACAAAACAGGGAGGGCAAATCGGTAAATGACGGACAATATTGATAAGGTAAGCGACTAAGCGTGGACTGGTGTTAGGAGGTGCTTCAACAACTATTTGGTTGCATTGTCAACTTCTTACTAGTAGCAAAAACGTCGCTTTGTTCCGGTTACCAAATCACAAGATCGCCCCCACCAAGATAACCTTATGTTCCTCATTTTTCATCCATTTATTTTACTAGCACTTTACAACCAACCATGTTTACAGCAGATTTATTTTATTGACATTTGCACCAAACTTAAATTTACTAATGCTATTGCTTATTCCCTCAAATTCTTCCCAACTTAACTCTCTATTTTCTACTACACTCACAAATTTTAGTGTAATCGCGGGTAGGGTTGCCACATAACACCTACCTTCTTTACCTTCATACGCTGTTCGAGTTCAGGGCGGGTCGATTATTAACTTGAAAGCACCATTCTCGCATCTGTTCATGAGCATATAAAAATAGACGTAACAGTGACCATTATCATAAATGCATAAAATACACGTACTAACGATGATTCAAAGTTGATTTTTTTCTTGATTCTTACGTGTTTTTCTTAGGCGTCACAACCCAATAAACCAACAAAATTGAGCCAGTTTGGATATGCTTATAACAAATCTACTTATGTTGAAGAACTCAAAATTGATGAGAAAGTGAGAAGGAAAAGAAGCTTCGTGCACGATGGCAGAAGCAAAAGATCAAAATTTCCCTGTTAAGCAAACTTTTCCTAGCTCTCTTTCTTTGTTGATACTTCTGATGAGCGATAGATAACCAAATATCTTTTTTTCTTTTTCATTTATTTTAACCTAAGCAGAAAGACAACACACTCTTACGTCGTATCATCCGTTGAAAACAGGATTTCAAATACATCATACCTCCATGTAAAGGTGGTCACTTGTCACCGAGTGAGTTGAGCCAACTACGAGCGCAATTACAGGCAAACACAAATCAAACAAGGTGATTCACACACAACTCATTTCCAAACTAGCCAAACCATGCCCGAGCTAAATCGACTAGGAGGGCAATTCGGGCATGACTATCAGAAGATAAGCCAATGCAAGGGGATAAGAGCTAATGTTGTTGACTCAGTGCGAGCCAACAAACGAGCTTATCAAGCCAAGTGAAAATGAATTTCTTCATGTTTTTATTATCTATTTTTCTTGATCTCATAAATTGCAAAAGGAAAAAAAAAAATACACAATAAAGTTTGGGGTGAGCCGGTTCACAAGCTGATCCATAACTGTCCAGACTGCAAATTGCTCAGATGATCAAATAATTCGACAAATACAGTCTTACACCTACAAGGCTACAATTATAGCCCTTAGATAACAAATTAAGGGATTTTAAATACAGTGTGTAGATTTAAAGTGACTCATCAAGCCCCTGTTTTCTTGTTAATATGCTGTTATGAATCATAGACGATTAGCGTGTTTCTAATCATGAAAATAGAGTAAAAGACCTATTTACAACTGCAAGGACAAGGCTACATCCATAGCTGGTTGTTGTGCTGCGATGGGAGGCATGGTGAGGTTGCACATTTTGGCATTGCAATGGGGTAATTGACACATGAGGCCAACTTTGTGGATGATAATAAGGATTTAACAATGATAATGAGATATGTGCCCAGTGAGACGCTAGTAGCAGATGATACTATTTCGACCATACAATCTAATAGCTCTACTGGCTTAGTTCATAATTTGTACACTGGCGACCTTTATTTGGTTTCAAGTCTATGCGTACATATGAAATGGGAAAAATGTTAAAAGTGACAGAGGAAAAGCAATAAGACAACTAAAGAACGAACGGACGACAGATTAGCTGGATCGCTAAAAGAAAGACTCGAACAAACGCAAATCCATAGCTCATCAGTAACACAAACTTCCCGGTTTGTCAACATGCACAAGACTGAAAATGCAAGGATGGATATGTTACTAGGAATCAAGAAAGGCCATCTTGTTCTCAGTAGAGATTGTGTATACCTATCTATTAGTCATTCCTGACAGATGCACACAGCAACCATATGCAGCATTTGACAAACCTGTTATTTTCAAAACGTTCATTAGTATCCTAACTCTGAACATTGCCGCCTGATTCCACTCGCACAAAACTCAAAAGCTGACAATCTTTTTGTTCTTCTATTTCATCATTTTTTGTTTTCTTCTTTTGGGTTAGGGGAGGGGGTCGGGGAGTTAGTAAATCACCTGCCGACCTGCGACCATGAGTCCACAAGGCTGTATCCCCTCTTCTTCTCGACCAAGACCACAGGCAGAGGAAAGAAAAATCGAGACTATGCATCACCCTTTCGCTACCTCCTCAATATGTTGTGAACGGCTTTTACCAGGTGGAATAAAAATAAAATCATCCCAGCCGGAGTTCTTCTCACTTATCTGAATTTGGCAGTTATGAAACTTGGTCTTAATAGAGATACATTTAAAAAAATCACAAAAGCAAGTAAGTCAGGCAGTGTACGCTTAGGGTTATAGTAGTCAGGCAACAAAGTATACTACCACAAGTCCATAACTGTTGAAACTCTTCATTACTGGTTTTTCTTTTTTAGTCAGACAACTCCCTTATAAAAATAGCTAATTTTTTAAGTTCTGTTCTAGAATTAGAAGTTTAGTGCTTGAACAAACACTAACAAGTTATAACAGTAAGAAAAAGAAGTCAACAAAGGGCTGGAAAATGATAAAGCACAATCCTTTACCTCCATTTTCTTCAAAACATCTTCCAAACTTCCCACCTGTGTATACCCAAGACGAAGAAGGGAACAATAAATAATATAATACTATGAGGGGGCTGCAACTAAATAAACAAGGTAATGCAGTAAAGAAACAAAATGGTTATTCAAGTGCACCTTACTCTAGTTACGAGCCTGCAGAGGGCTAAATGCAGAGGAACTCGCAAACGTGTTCAATTTGAGATGGTGTAGATTGGCAGATTCTCAGAAACATATATAAAAGAAAAGTTTACGAAATATCGTAGAGAATAAGCACACAGGTTTCTTTTTACCAAAAACAGAAACAGGAAAGCAGATTAGCCACACATTGTCGAGCTACAAACGTCAAAGGATACAAAATTATGGAGGATTTTTCTGAACTTAAAAAGATTTCCTTTAGAAGTAATTTACACTATCCTTTGTTGCATAAGTTATCTATTTTGGTACATAGGCCTCATGTCCACTCTGAGTCAAAAGTCAAAAAGGAAACGAAACAAACTCTATCTCCGGCAGTTATTTGATCATTATTTTTTAGATAAGGAGACAATTTGTTTGAGAAGTACAGAATTACAGCCCAAGAGGGCAAGACGTCCTCTAGATTAGGTAGTTATTTGATTGTTACAAAAGAGGGCATTCAGAAGAAACATTGACAAAAACACATCATAACCATTCAGACATAAGGTGTTACAGGAAACGAGCAAAAAGAACTAGCCTAAGCACAAAATAACTGAAACATTGAACGTAGAAATCTAACACACATACCACTATGTGTTGAGAGACACGCCGTCCTCTTGATGTCCTTAGAGATAGTTCTTTCTCTATATCTTCCTGAAGCAGCAAATAATAAATATCAACCCACTTAGAAAAAGAGTTCCAGCAACAGACGGAAAACGCATTACCAGAATATATGAAGAAGAGAACGAATTGAACTGACCTTTCGGAAATAAATAGGACAGTAACGCTTGTTTTTTCTCTTTACTACAAGAAGGTCTGACTACAAGCACATGAAACAGGCAGCGTGTTTAGAAAGAGAATTAAATAAACACTCAACTGGCAGATTGTAAGTGAGATAACATATACTATATGAGGACATATATCAGACAGGAACAATCTCCAACATAAATGATCACCGCATTGCCAATACATAAAATTAAATATAAGAGACATGAATTTAGAGATACAGGTACAACCAACTGATCAAAGTCACATGATTCGGGCTCCCAGAACACAACTACGTGCTCTATCAAAATTGAAGTAGTATAATGTTGGCTGGTTCAAACAGCAAGCCGAAAAAGTTTCCAGATTGTGAGGATGTAAAAACCAGACTAGAAAAAACGGTTTATCCAGTTGGTCTAGGGAGCAGGAAGGGCCACAACCCACCGGCCACCAGCACAAATGTAAAATGGAACAAGAATGGTCATGAACTGGAGGCCAATTTGATCCTGTGTGACCCTTGTCCAAATTGCATCAAACACCTACCAGATTAACCAAGTGAAGTTCACATCTAATGGGGCTTGGTCAGGGTAGGAGTTATTCACCTTAAGCCCTTAAAAAAACACAAATGGTTCGTCAGGAAAACAAATTGTCAGTAAAACAGACAAATTTCTGTTTGCATGAAGCCTTGAGCACAATGTTTACCAAAGATAGCAACTAAGTGTGTGACCAATCAAACTCGAGAAATACATGTACTTATAGTGCATGTGGCAATATATGTATTAAAATTAGCAGACTCCACTTCACCTAGCATGTGGGTAGACCAGTCAAGCCACTCCAGTCGTGAACCACAAAGCCAATTACTATTAATACTTCTACAACCTTTTGAAATACATGTAAATGATTGACAGGGCCGGTGAAGAGGGAGTGCACGCTGCTCGATCGCACAGGGCCTCCAATTTTTGGGGGCCCAATTTCAGTTTGGTTTCTGAAATGGTTAAAAGCAATAGTTTTCATAATCTATCAGCAAGCTGAAGATTAGCTCAGGTGTCTTCCTTGTATTGTCATAGGAAGGTGTGGTGGTGGGTTCGACTCTCCTTACAACCCACATCCACTTATTATGTTTCCTCCTTTCTTCTTCATTTTTTAAATTTAAATATTATGTCTCCAATCAGCTGTTTTCTTCTACCATTGTTGATCCCTTGCTTTGCTATGGCTTGTTGTCTATTGTTTCTTGACTCATCGCTGTATTTCCTTGTATGTTTCAAATAATTTTTTTCTTTTTTTTTACCTCAATCAATTACAAATTATATGCACTTGGAGTATATAATATACCAGATTTTTATAAGTTATTTTGTATGCTTTAAAGAAATGACTTTTGACTTTTAAGGGTCATCCATTTTTAAAGTAAAGTCGCTCCTAAAAATTAGTGTATATAATACACCAAATGGATCCAAACTAAGAATTGAAAATGTGTTCTCTTTAAAGGGCTTATCATTTTAAACTTCATGTTTAATTTTTAGATCTTTTTGTTAGTAGTTTTTTTTTTCTTATTATTTTTCTATACTCATTTTAATCTATATGAATGTAGACTAAATTCTTAGGTCCAACATCATTTTTAATGTTTTATTTCAAAGATGGACTCTTCTTTAATTTATGACATATTTTTTTTATGAGCAAATATTTCATGCAAAGACTAGTCTGAAACTATAACGAGATATAACCAAAAAAAAAAAAAAAAAAAAAAAA
>ONZA01000871.1:12350-22771 GCA_900322205.1 Kewa caespitosa
TGTTTGTGAACTGAATATTTGTTAACACTAGTCCCTGTGGATTCGACATATTTTACTACTTCGATAATCTCGTGCACTTGCGAGCCTATCAGAAAGATGTGAGGGAAATGCTCCTTATCAATACCCTTAAGAGTGAGGGTGATGCTAAACGCCTTAAGATGGGTCCTAAGGTTGTTGGAGCTTTTAAACTTAGGCAAGTTCGAAAAGACAGTCGTATCGGGTCAAGTGCACGTAAGGTTAGGGGTGATCCCCTCAACGTCATGGTATTGGTCTAAAAGTTTGTTGTGCTTCGTAACGGATTCAAACTTTGTCAGTTCTCCCTTGATTTGGTAAACTTCCTCCATGTTTTTGTTTCCATTTGGGTCACCTTCATGGTCAAGTTTTTGATGAGAGAGGCGAGTTCATGGAGTGTAGGTTGTTGGTTGGCCTTTTCAAAATTGAGTTGATGTACGAACGGAGGAGGTAACTTAGGTTCGGGAGGAGATGAACGTGAAGGAGTCAAGAACGGTGGTGGTGAAGGCGATTTTCTACGAAGTCACTTGTCCTCTCCACGGGTCCAACAAAAGGATTTTTTTTCCAAGAGTTAATTCGAAAACTAATTAGAAGGGTAAAATAATAAAGTTCTAAAAAAAAGGAAACCTAAACTTCTATAGGGAAAATGAACCATGAAACCCTCGGTTTACGGTTCGGTCCAAATGCAATGCAAAATGAAATGCAAATGTCAAGCATGCAAATGCTATATGCTCTTCTATTTTCACCCCTATAAAATGTCTCTGGTTCTCTAACGTTAAAAAAATGATTGGTTAGGGGAAATAAAGGCTCCCACAACATACGGGGTGCTTACAATGTTATGGAGTGCGTAAGCGCCGTAATTTACCATTTTCTCTTCCATCGAATGGATAAAATAAAAGGTCATGAGTACAGAGTCAGTGACGATATTCATGGAGAATTTGATGGACCCCCCATGTAAATGAACTCGTCCCCTTTGGGTTTGATTATGGGTTACTTAGTGCGTGTACGCATGATACTACATGTAAAATGATGCAATTATGAACCAAATCGATTTACGTCTTTTTTTTCTAACTCATTGTTGAGTTCCACCCTCATAAAAATAAGTATCCAACAGAGTCGCCACTGTAGGGGCCACGGCCGTCCCGCTCCCGGATGAAAAGAGGCGGAAGTTGAATAACGAGCGCATACCCCCCACCGGTAAAGTGCGTGTATGTGGGTAAAGTTGTCATTTTTTGTGATGTGCGAAATGGCACAATTGGGGTGTTTGGAGTCACCACCTTATATTAGGAAAATAAGGAAACCGTCTTTTGACTCCTTTAATCTTTTGACCGAAGTCTAGATTCTGGGGCAAGGGTATAAACAAGATGTGGAATGCGTCCAATATGCTCGTTCTTACGAACGACCACTACTTGCGAATTAGAACTTTTTGTAACTCGATTTGGTTCCAAAAGTGAAGTAATCTTAAGTGTTCTCTAAGTCATTTCATCATTCATTTTATTTAGGTAATCACTTTTTAGCATGCATTATTCATTTGTCCCTAATAAACCAAATAATTACATAAATATGTCCATGGGATTAAAACGTCACCGAATGGGCAACTAAATAAATATATAATATAATAAATAATAATATATACATATAAGTATTTTAATTCTAAAAAGTAATATTGAATTATTACTTTTAAGAATTACATCACTTTCTAAAAATAAACAATTAAAATGATAAAAAATAAATAAAATGCAGAGAATGCCGAAAACAAAGAAAATGAAATAAAAAAAATACATAAAGGCCAAACAAAATGAGGCAGAATGTACAACTAACCAAAATTGTCAAAAATAAAATTAACAAAAAATATAGTAAACAGAAAAATAAATAAAAATACAAATACATAAATATACATAAAATGCAAATAAAGTCATTTTATGTAGGAAAAATAACATTAACTTGTTATCACCCCAAATTCATGACCTTAAATGGAGAAAAACATATGTGCATGACAGAAAAATAAAAGCTAAATATCTATCTAAAATTAAATAAAATAATATTGAATCATCATTTTCTCCAATTTTGGGACATAAATAGAATAAATAGAAAAAAAGAAAATAAAAATGTGGAAAAATCACAACAACCCTCCTAAGGAGTGCCTTAGGAAGGGAGGACCCTCGAAAGTCTACCTTTGGTCGGGATGCTCGCCAAAATTCGTTATACGCAAAAGTTTGTGGAACGCTTTTGTGTTTCAAGGGGTTTTTTTTTTTGTTTTTGTGTTTTTTGTCTTAGGAAATTTATGGAAAGTGCTCACAAAAATGCCTAAACTTGAGGAATGAATGCTTTTGGTTGCTGGGAGTCTTTTAGCAGAGGTTTAATTTGTGAATAGATGATCATGGCGTAGGTAAATGCATGGGTTTATATAGGATTTGTAAACTTAAATACAGCTTAGCCTAGCAAATATGAGGATATTCGCTGGGCAACCCAGAGAATATGATCATGGTCTCTAAGCGCCCAGAGAATATGATCATATTTGTTGGGCACTGAACCATGCACCTAGGTTGAAACGGTTCGGGAAGCTCGAAAGATAGCGAATATGAGAGAAGTTCGCTGTATGGCCTAGCGAATATGTTGAAATTCGTTGGGAGCCAAGCGATTATGATGAAAATCGTTGGGTGGGAAACAATTATGCTCATAATCGTTGACTCTTGATTTCTCTTGTCCATTACGTTTTTGGCTTTCCTTAGCCAGGAATCCTACAGGAAACATCTAGAAGCTTTAAGGGTGAGGTGAAATAGACTATTTATTGTCATATGTTCATTTTGGGGACACTATTTTGGTGTCGACAACTCCCACCTTGTCGTCTCCAAGATATTCAAAAATTTCGAGGCCCGAGGAGATTGGGTGAAAACATACTTGGCAAAGGTCAAAGAGGAGATTAGCCATTTTGAAGAAGTGCTATTGGATAATATTCCAAGATTAGAAAACGGCCACGCAGATGCCCTTGCTCGCCTGTCTAGCTCATCCATTGAAGGACTGCATAGGAACATCTTATGGAGAGAGGTAAGAAAAAGGAGCATTAAAGTTGAAGCAACCGTCAACATCCTAGACCAATCGAATGAAGAGATGGATCCAATCATCTCTGTGCTTCGGGGTAACATTCTCCCGAATGAACCCTACGAAGCCCTCAAGGTCAAGCATAAATCCAAGTAGTTTAAGTTCCGAAAAATTAAAATGTAAAAAAAATGTCTCACCCATCCACTGTTCAAATGCGTATCGAGAACCCAAGGGCAGGAGATCCTCAGAGACGCACATTATGCCCTCAATGTTCTTTGGCTGGGATTCTATTGGCCCACAATCCAAAATGACGTGTCTTAAATGGTAAAGAAGCACTATAAGTGCCAGTACGTTGCATATCCATACCAAGGTTACCCTTGGCAGAACTCACACCCATCCAAGTCCCAATGCTCTTCCACCAATGGGGCGTGGACATATTGGGACCCTTCCCTGAAGCAGCCGGAAAACTTAATTTTGTCATAGTAGCCATAGACTACTTTACAAAATGGGTCAAATCACGAGTAGTCAAGAACACCACCATCATATATGTGAAGAAGTTCATCATGGAAAACTTCGGAGCTCCTTGGAAGACATCTTCATAATGGAACAAAGTTCGACACGCAGAAATTAACCAACTGGCTAGAAGACAATGGGGTGAAAGCCAGTTTCACAGCAGTAGCTCGGCCGCAAACCAACGGCTAGGTAGAGTCTAGCAACAAAACCCATGTAGTCAGGATCAAGGAGTTAGATGAGGCCAAAGGCTTATGGGACGACAAACTAACTGAAGTACTCTGGACCACGAGGACTACGAAGAAAGCAATCACTAGAGAAACTCCTTTCAGCTTTGTATATAGATCAAAAGCCGTCCTCTTGCTATAAATCCTAAATGGAAGAGACAAAAACTTCGACCTCAAGCAGAAGTTTGAAAAGCTTAGGTATCGCCTTGAGTTACTACTCGAAGTCCAAGGAGATGCGCTTCTCCAAACCTAGATCTATAAGCAAAGGATGACTATGGTGTTCAATCGAAGAGTCAAAACAAAAAGGCTCAACATTGGAGAACTTGTTCTAATAAATGTGGAATCCGTTGGAAGGAAGAGCAAGGATGGCAATCTAAACCCGAACTGGGAAGGACCTATAATGTTGTTGATGTGATAGGGTCAAAGACGTACTGCCTGGAAACACCAAAAGGAAGGAAGATTCTGAGGTCTTGGACATAAATAGCCTACTTCGTTTCCACGTGTAGGGAACTCATCTCGGAGTTACGTTGGGGTAGGCACCCCTAAACTGCCTCTTATTTCTTTCTTACAAAGGAACTCATCTTGTAGTTACCTCGTCGTAGGTACCCCTAAACATCCCTTATTTCTTTGCTTTCCATGGAACTCATATTAGAGTTACCTCAGGGTCAGCAAACCTAAGTACCAATGAATAAAAGTTCATTTTTCTGTAAGATTGTGTGCATCTCTTTTCTTTATCTGTTTGTCATTACATTGACTAAACTAACAAATTCCTACCCCCAGGGCCACTTGAAATGCACAAATAAAGGTCCCACCCTGGGGGCAAATATGTGAACTACCCCACCCCTTTGCTAAAACAGACGAAAAAGTTCGTTCAATCTAGTGAACTTTTCCCATTGGATTACATTTATTTTCAAGAAACATTATTGGTTTAAGTGCAGGCATAGGGGTAAAACCCTCGAACAACCTAAATATCGGACATCTCGGTTCAAATTAGTGACTTAAAAAAATATTTTTTCAGCGCAGTGCTAAAGCTTGGAATCATGAATGAATGACGAAGAGAGAGAACACATTTTGTTTTAAATTGCAAGTTACAAATATTACAAGCGCAAAAGAGGCCAAAGTGATACAGCAAAATAACAAAAGCCCGGGGAACTACAATAGTAAAGGAAGAACATGGAGAATGATGGATCTCTCACAAAGAAGTGGTGACGACCTACCCATTGCCATGTGTTATACAATGAATTTTTTTTTAACATTTTCACAGGGAACAAGTCGGCTAATGCACTTCCATGTTCAATACTAAATGAGAGACCCATTTTGAGGTCGTGACGTGGAGCGATGGATCCCTTTCAAAGCCATTTAAACCTGTCCATTACCATGTATCGTACGACAAAAAAACTTCACATACAAATAAGGAACATGCAGATTAATCACCTATCAAATTTTGTTATTGAGAGAGAGACCCATATGGAAGACCTCAAGCACCCCTACTTCTAGGACCCCTCCTTGGCGATCAGGGATGACCCCGGTTGCTCGATCACGTCTCCTTGGCCTGTGGGACATTTCATGAATCCCTTACCCCTAGTGGATCGGAAGGGGTTACAAATTGATGTAACCATTGGACCCCACCTTAGGGTCGGGCCCAAAGCCTTGCTCTTCATAATATGCAAGGAAGTTGGCCAACTGAGCCCTCGTTTCTCGAGAAGCATCAGGACACTTGGTGTCATCATCTTGGTTCACCAGCAGAGTAGCTTAAATTACATTGAATCCGGCCTCCAACCCATAGACCTCCATGAAGGCCTCCTCCGGAAATGACTCCCTCCTCTTGGTTCCTTCCTTCACCTCCTGCCAAAGAGCAGCAACCTCGGAAGACTTCTTATCTTCAAGGTCGACGAGCTCCTTCATCGCCACAGAAAGCTTGGTCTGAGTCTCCTCATCGACCTTCTTCAGCCAGACCTAAGCCTCGTCCACAACCTTATTTGGCCACCCTTCTAGCTTGATGGTCATCCCCTCCAAAGCGTGCCTCGTTGCCTCAACTGCCTTGTTACAAGCCGTCTAAATCTTGGCAGAGTGCTCTTTCGGAGGTCCTCCACACTCTGCAGTAGATCTCTCAGGTCGGTGTTCAATGAGTCAAAGTAGGCCATGCAGAAGTAGTTCTAAAAAGATAAGGAACAAAGTACAAAGTTAAAAATGGAAACATAGGCAAGAGAACACAAAAACACAAAGCTCGATCGTACCTGATGGGCCGCCTTCAGAGCTATCTTTCGGTTGAGGGTTCGGTTCAATCCCATGTCCAAGATATCCTCGATAGGGACAAACTACCACAAGGAGTATTCCACCTCCTTCGAATTACCCTCCTTGGTGTGGTGGAAGTGCTCCAGGATAGGAAGGACCGTAATAGGCCTCTCTGAAGCTTGGTCGAAATCGAACTTGTCCGACTTCTTCAAAGGGATAAGCTGCTCGAGCATGGGTTCTACCACAACCTCCCCCTTCCATTTCCCATTGGAAGAAGGGGGAACCCACTCCTCCCCTACCTCGGCCGACGTCGAACTCGACCTGGGTGTGGTCTGGGATTTCTTCGATTAACCCCCAAGAAGCTCTTCCATATCCTTATCTTGGTCATTCAGGATGAGGACGGTGACGGTCTCCTCAATGGAATTCCTCTTCACTTCGAGGCCCTAGTAGTAGACGAAGGCTTCTTCCTCTTGGGCACCCCAATAAGCATTGACCGCAACAAAAATAGGAGTAAATCAGACAAGTGAAAAGACCAAAGCCAAGTGAATCAAAATGAGCAAAACATACCGAGTAAACAAGTTTGTCCACTTTGAGGTTGAGGCCCTTTGCAAATCCTCGCGTGGACCTCATTGGTAGAGGTCTCATATTTATGTCATGAATTTAAAGAAAATCACAATTTTAATGTTAGTTTCTTTAATTAAATGACTTATATTCTGTTGTTCTTCTTTCTTTTCTTTCAATTTTCTTTCATTTCACCAATCTTTATTTTCTTCATTTTTGACGTCATAAATCTTAAGAAAAAAAAAATAATTCCAGTATTACTTTCTTGATTCATTGGCTCACTATTTATTTTGTTTCATTTTCATTTATTTTCTTTTGATGTAAACTTGCCCATTTGGTAATTTTTCCCCTCCCTAAGGTATTTCTTTTAGCTTTACTTTGCTCTTGGACAAATTGGACTAATATGGATGCATGTTTAAAGAAATCACCTAAATGAAAGATTGTGCATTATTTAGATCAACATTTTGGATAAAAATAAACTTGAATAGAACCAAATCACTTTATATACATTTCCACATCCGATTCGTACCTTCGCCACCGAACTTGAACGTCCGACCAGTTCACTTGTGTTTCTTATTCAGGTAGCCCTCTCGACTCAAATTCTCATCTACGACAACCAAAGCTCTTACACCTTTTATGTCTTTAAGGGTCCACTCTCCAACCCAAAAATTGCTGAAACATTTGACCCCTTCTATGGGGAGTGGCTAGCCGAATTCGCACGAGAATAAGAAATGAAAAAGCACATTCAAACACCTTCACCATAAAAAAAGCCAGAACTAGCATGCCGAATCATAAAGAGTCGTACTCTGCCACATCAGTCGGGCTACGAGGTGCTCCCCTAACACCTATGAGCAGGGGTGAATTGGCCGCCACGCAGGCCAACATCCTGGGAGATATAAAAAAAATGTGTGTCTCTCTCATAGAAACATCCTGAACCACGTTAGGATGATGAAGGGCCACGACGAAGGCACTTCAAAGAAAGCTCTAGCCACCAGAGCAGAACGATCGAAGAATAGGTGGGGCGACAAATCTAAGACCTACAAGGTGATGAACTCACTTGCTCCTTACAGATGAAGAGCAAGCCAAAGGCTTCTAGGAGAAGTGTGAGAACGAAGATCCCGGAATGATTGAGTAGGAGGAGTGGGGACTTCCGCCCGAGGCAATGAAGAGGCGGAGAACCGCTAGAGCGGAGGTAGAGAGCCCCAAGAAAGAAGATAACCCGGAGATCATACGACGCAGGGAGGCCAAAAGGTTGCAAAAGCTGCGGGGCCCGGTCGTGACACATCTAGGACCAGGAGACTATGACGATATCACGAAGAGCTTTAGGGGACTAGAGATAAGCCTCGAACTTACCATGAAGGTTCATTTCAGTGAAGAGATAATTGCTTACCTCATCAACCTGAACACTCGTAATGGGATGATAAAGAAGTATGATAGGACGACCTCCCCTATAGAGCATCTAATGGCCTACGAGGCCGCCATGATGATGCAGGATAGGAATGACTACCACATTCTATCGGCATTTCGCCGGAACACTTGAAGGACAAGCACTCAAATGGCTACACAGTCTGCCTTATCACACTGTGCACAACTTTGATGAGCTCTACCATATCTTCATGGATAACTTCATGACGTGCGAGAAGACTGAAACATGTTCGGAAGACCTCTTCAACATTATTCAAGGAAAGAAGGTACAGATGAAGCATTATGACAAACGCTTCAATGATGAGTTCCTAGAGATAACAAAGCTTGATAAGACGATAGCGAGAACAGCTTACGTCAAAGGCATTGTTAGGGGAAGTTAAATCTTATAGGATTTTGAGCAGATGAAGCTAAAGAAGGAGAAACTCACACTAGCCTTCGTCTGACCTTACTCTTCCAAGTTGTTCACAACAAGGGAAAGGTATGGAAGAGAAGTGGTGAATGAGAGGCATCGATGAGAGAAGCATCATGAAGAAAAATTGGAGAAACACTGAAGAAACAAAAAAGGAAAGGTCGAACCCTTGTGCGTCAAGAAGGCCCAGTTCAAAAAGAAAGGATCAGGATGAGCAGAAGGACGAGGTTGTTTCAAAGGTCGGTGAAAACTGGGAAAAAGGGTGTCCGAGAGCCCTACTGTGAACATTTTCCTCAACTGTATCTAAGAAGCTGTCTTGGTGAAAATTGGACCAAAATTGTTCCCCGATTCAACCCTAATGAAGGAAGGTAATAGCAAAAGCTACTTTTTCTTTCACTACCATTAAGATCACGGGCACAAAACGAAGTATTGTCAAGACCTAGCCGGAAACTTAGAGAAGCTAGAACAAGACAGAAAAATCAATTCCTTTTTGAAAGATAAGCACATGACCACCGTCCTGCCGAGCTAGGAGGTCACCGAGCCCTCAGGATCCTTGTCGAACTCTTACAAGGTGGGAGCTATCTCAGGTGGCCCGGCAGGAGGCGGTCTGATAAATAAATCGAGAAAAGCTGATCTTAAATCCCTTGATCAAGTCATGGTGATTGAGGACATCGCAAAGTTTGGGAAGCCCATTATCTTCGATGAGGCAGACATGAGAGCCCTCCAATTCCCTCACAATGACTCCCTCGTCATAGAAATGAAGATTGCTAACACCCTGGTCAAGAGGGTCCTCATAGACATGATAAGCTCAATTGACATGGTCAAAATAGAAGAACCCCCCCCCCCCCAGTGAAGGAAGAGAAAGGGAAGGGGGTGAAATGTATGATGGTAGACATTCTTCCACCAAAAGTGGCTTACAAAAGGATCGAAGAAAGGGAGAGAGCTACTTCAGTCGGCGGTAAGGTGGAGGTCATCCTGGACCCCTCTCGTCCAGAATGAGTCACATTTCTTGGTGACTAGTTGCACAAGACCACCAAGGATCAGATCATGCAGCTCCTGTGAGAATACCAAGAGGTCTTTGCCGTCAGCCCGGATGAGATGCCAGGGATCAACAAAGCCCTCAATGAGCATAAGCTCAGAAAAAACCCTAAGTCAAACCAGTGAAAAAAAAAAGAATAGGCATTTTTGGGAAGAGAGAAGCCAAGCGGCAGCTGAGGAGGTCAAGAAGTTGCTAGAAGCGAGGTTTATCCGAGAATGCTGTTACCCGAAGTGGCACAC
Source organism: Kewa caespitosa (assembly GCA_900322205.1). NCBI lineage: Eukaryota > Viridiplantae > Streptophyta > Magnoliopsida > Caryophyllales > Kewaceae > Kewa > Kewa caespitosa. The sequence goes on from ONZA01000871.1 coordinate 22,050, forward strand.
CAACTTTGTAATCATGAAGAAGGCAACACGAAATTGGCGGATGTTTGCCGACTACATCGATTTGAACAAAGCTTGCTAGAAAGACCACTTCCCTCTCCCAAGAATAGAAAAATTGGTCGACTACACCACCATCCATGAACTATTAATTTTCATGGATGCCTTCTCGGGATACCATGAAAATTTACATGTGGAAAAAAGACTAGAGCTCAATGACCTTTATCACCGATGAAGGGGTGTTTTGATACACAGTGATGCCATTCTACTTAAAGAACGCCGGAGCCACATTTTGGAGGCTCGTCGAAAAGGTTTTTGGGGGACAAATTAGGAAAAACCTGTAAGAGCCACGACCCTCCCGCTAGGAAAATGGCGAAAGTTGAAAATTGGCGCGTGCACCCCTCACGGAAATTGTACGTGTTAAGGGGGTTAATATGTCATGTTTTTGTAATGGGCTAAATGGCACAAGTGGGGTGTTCAGGAGTCGCCACCTTATTTTAGGAAAATAAGGAAACCGTTTTTTGACTCCTTAGTCTTTTAACCAATGACTAAGTTGGGGATAATGGTACAAATGGGATGTTCACTACATCCAATTTGCCCATTTATGCAAACAACCACTACTTGCGAATTAGAGCTTTTATGTAAATCAATTGGTTCCCATCAAAGTATATTAACCTAAATGTTCATCTAAGTCATTTGACATTCATTTTTATTTATGTTATCACTTT
>ONZA01000873.1:86156-103605 GCA_900322205.1 Kewa caespitosa
GAGAAATACGCTTAAAACACTATCGATCATCAAAAAGCGTCAAATATGAACATCAATGGCAACTGCTGTTCTTCTTACTTTAAAGCCAATTATGATTGAAATTATCAAAATTATTTATATCTAACAAGAACATGATCCAATTTGAAAATATCATTTCAATTGCTTGGCCAATCGAAAAAGAAATACGCTTATAACGCAGAAGTTTGTTAGAAAGCGTAAAATATGAAAAGCAATTGCAACAAAAATTCTTTTTATCATAAAGCCAAGTTTGATTGAAATGATCAAGTTAACCCGATTATATTCCCTTTTTATAAAAAAGTTTGGTATGTAACCAGATTATATTCCCTTTTTATAAAAAATCTTCAATGGCTTAGTCAATCTAAAGTGAAATACGCTTAAAGCGCAAACGATGGTTAATAAGCGTTAAATATGAATAGCCATTGCATTCACAATTCTCGTTGTTTAAAATTAGCGTGTGATTAATTTGATAAATATTTTCAAAAGTATTTAAGTTGAATTTTCAATTAAAAGTGGAATAGGCTCAAAACACTACCGGTCGTTAAAAAGCGATAAATATGAAAAGTAATTGCAACCAAAATTCTTATAATTTGAAAGCCTAGTATGACTTAAATTTTCAATATTGGATGTAGATCGTTAAACAACATTGACTATGAATAGCAATTGCAACCATAATTCTTAATATTTTAAAACGGAGTTAGATTTAAATGATCAAATCTGCTTAAAGCTTTATCCAACATTAAAAATTGGTTCGTCAAATGAAAGAGAAATTGGCTAAATCGTTAACGATCATTCAACAGTGTTAAATATGATTAGCAATAGCAGTCTCAAGTAGTATAATTTGAGATCCTAGGGTGATTTCATTACTTTTAAGTGTAAGTATACAATCAAAACATGATGCAATTTTAAACAATAGTTTCAATTGGTTCATCAATTGAAAGAGAAATACGCTTAAAACGTTAAAGATCGTTAAAAAGCGTCAAATATGAACACCAACTACAACAGTGATTTTTAGCAATTGAAAGCCTAGTATTATAATAAACAATTATCTTTGTTTATAACTAACCAGAATGAGATACAATTTTACAAAATAGTTTCAGTTGGTTTTTCAATTGAAAGAGAAATATGCTTAAAACACTCTCGATCGTCTAAAAGCGTTAAATATGAACAACAATTGCAACCACAATTCTTCTTACTTGAAAGTTGCTTTTGTGGCATGGAAAATTGTATGCAAGCCTAGGAAACATGGTGGTGTGGTGATAAAAAAATGGAGCCCTTTGGAATTGTACCAGTATAGGTAAACTTCTCTGTAACATTGCAAAGAAAAGTGATAACCTTTGGGTGAAATTGGTGTGTTCGATATATATGAAGAGGCTTAATAAGTGGCATTGCATTCCACGACCTGATGACTACTGGTATCGGAAACAGCTTCTAAAGGTCAGCGATCAAGTGAAGAGTGGCTATGTTTTCAGTGATATAGAGCGAAATGGGGAGAATCATCTATTAGTGCTTACAGCGCTTGTTCTGGTTATAGGTGGTTCTTCTAGAACAATCCTACTCATTGGTAGGCTAGACTCACATGGAGTAGATGTTGTCTCCCTAAGAACAACTCTATTGCCAAGTTGCAGGATATGAGGAAAATCTAAACAAAGGACAAAGTGGTGAGATACAATCAGTCTATTGATCAATGTTGTGTTCTTTCTGCTCAGGAAGATGAAGATAGATGCCATATGTTCTTCAGGTGCGCTTTTTCTGTTGATGTTACGTAGTAAGTTTGACATTGGCTTAACTTTCCTATTTATCAAGACTAGGAACAATGGTTGAGGCAAACTAATAGAATCAAGAGCAGAGTGCTTAAAGACATTTTTGAAGCTAGTGTGGTTGCTTGTTGTTACTTTATATGGCAGGAAAGAAAGCAACAAAATTTTCAAGTCCAAGCAGAGAAAGTGAGACCATTTGTAAGCTTATCCAGGAGATCCTAAGAGCCAGAATTACATATTTATGGAAAGGGAGGCCGAATTTATTAGATATGATCCTAGCTAGGTTCTTTCCTTAGTGCTCTTTTCAGCATCTTGAACCCTTCCTAGAAGGTGGCAAGTATGCTAGAAGAGTTTGTTGCATTTTAATGCTTGTATTGTTCATATTTTGGTAATAAAACTGTTAACATTTTACCAAAAAAAAAATTTGGTTACGATTGAAATCATCCAAATTGATTATATCTCACTAGAACATGATCTAATTTGAAAAGATATTTTCAATCGCTTTGCCGATTGAAAGAAAAATATGCTTTAAATGCTAAGGTCGTCAAAAAGCATTAAATATGAAAAGCAATTGCAATAGAAATTCATTTCATCATAAAGCCAAGTATGATTGAAATATTTTAAAACACTTTCAAATGGGTTAGTCAATTTTTAGACAAATACGCTTGAATGCAAACGATTGTCAATAAGCGTTAAATATGAACAACCATTGCATTCACAATTCTCGTTACATCAAATCCATGTGTGATTAAATTGATAAATATTGGCGGTATGTAATCAAATAATGTTTTGATTTAAAAAAATAATTTCAAATGGTTCGTCAATTGAAAGAAAAGTAGGCTTAAAACGCTAACGATTGTTAAAAAGGGTTAAATGTGAAAAGCCATTGCAACCGCAATTTTATTTTTTTAAAGCCTATGATTGAAATCATGATTTTTTTTTTAATTCTATCCATAAAATCATCCTATTATAAAACAATAGTTATAACTTTTTCGTTAATTGAAAGAGAAGTACGCTTAAAACAATAACGATCGTTTAAAAGCATTAAATATGAAAGGCAATAGCGACCGAATTTCAATTTATCTAAATATCCATTATGATTTAAATCATCAAAATTTATGGTATCTAACTCAAACATGATCCAAATATTCTTTTTCAGTATATAAGATGATTTTACTACCAAAAGAGCAAGCATGAAAGCACAAGACAGTTCAAGCAACGTTACAAACCTAGCCCACCCAACAACCCTGGGGGGGGGGGGGCTAAACAACCAGGAAAGAATAACTTGGAAACCCTTGGTACTCATGGCCAAAAAAAAAACTGCAAAAGAAGGATACAGAGCTTAAAGACCTAAGAACAAACTAGCACAAAATTCCTTGCTCTCATCCATCTCAAAGCTTAAAGACCTAAGAACAAACTAGCACAAAATTCCTTGCTCTCAGCCATCTCTGAACCTTTTTCAGATGCCACATCCTCTAAAATAAGTTTGTGGCAATCACTTGAAGAGCAATATCTAGAATCTACTTCTTATCATCAAACAATCTAGTATTCCTTTCATACCAGATATTATAAACTATTGAAGGAAAGAGTACTTTCATCACTACAGCAGCATGAGCTTTTCTTCTCGTCTTCTTGATCACAGACACAAAAACATCAAGCAAGCTACCTAGAACTCGAGAGAACCGCATATACCTCAACAAAGTGCACCAAACAACATAAAAAAAAGGACATATAAGAACTGGTGTCTATGATTTTCTTCATTTTGGCAGCACAAAACACAAATATTTTCTAAATGGCAACCCCAAGATGGCAGCCTGGCAACTTTTTTGAATCTCTGATGTAACGCAAGCCACAAAATAAAGCTACGCTTAGGGAGGGCCTTTGAGGTACAAACCAAATTCTGCCATGTAATCTTTGGGTGAACTCCTCTCATGTTTTTATAGGCCAATGTAATGGAAAACTCTCCTAGTTTGCTACATGCAGCCAAACCACCAAGTAGGTTAACCAGAACACATTGAGATTTCATTATTTTTCTTAGCATCCAAGACATGGACTTAACTGGATGCCAAGCTCTAATAGCTTTATGATGATAAGTGTGAACCTAACTCACCCAAAAGCTATGTTTCTTTGTTGATAGAGCCCTTAAAAGCTTCATGATGGCATCTTTGTTCCACACGGCATGGTCAATAATGTTAAGCTCACCAGCTAACCTAGGCAAAGTAAGCTTTTGCCGAGCAATTAAACCCCTCTTAGAGATACCATCAGACCCAGTCTATAAAAAATTTCTACAAGTTGTGTTAATTATTTTTAGGATCTTCTTAGGAAAGATGAAAATCAAAGCCCAAGAGCTAGAGACACTAAAAAGAACATATTTGATTAGTTGAACCCGACCAGCACTGGACAAGAACTTGGAACACCAACATTTCATTATAGTAATGATCTTTTCAACAACAGTATACACTACTGAACACTCAGCTTCTTTGAGTATAATGGAACACCCAAATATTTGAAGGGAATAGACCCCTCAACAAACCCAGGTTCTGCAAGGATAATTTGCTTCTCTAGATCCGAAACACCACCATAAAAAATGGCACTCTTTGATGCATTAGCTTTGATCCCGGAAACTATAGAAAGCTAATTAATTACACAGGCAAGAAGCTTCACAAACAAAAGAATCCCCACGGCAAAACAACAAGAGATCATCTGCAGAAGAGAGATGAGTAACCTCCAACTTATCACACTTTCTATGAATATTAATATCAGGATCTTTATATGAGAGCGACAGTAACCTAGAAAGAAACTCCATAGGTATGACAAAAAGCAGAGGAGACATAGGGTCCCCTTGCCGAAGTCCTTTCTTTGCATTGAAAGTAAAAATTAGTTGGCCATTAATGAAAATGGAGCATGAAACACACGACACACAAGCCATAATCCAATTAACAATTTATGCTAGAAACTGAAAATCCCTCATAATTTGATCAAGAAAGCCCCATTCCAAAGAATCATAAGATTTTTGGATGTCCACCATTAACATTAAACTTCGAGAAATATGCTTTCTAGTGTAGCCCTTAATCAACTCATGGTTAAGGACAATGTTATCAATAATCAACCTTCCAACAGCAAAAGCTCATTGAGAAGAGCTAATGCACCCAGGAAGCACCCCTGTAGACAATTAGCCAAGATTTTTGCAATAATTTTGTTGAACATAGTGCAGCAAGAGATTGGCGTGTAGTCCCTAACAGAAGAGTGTACTTTAGGAACCAAGGTAATAGTAGTACAAATCATAGCTTTGAGCAAAGTACCTGTACTGAAGAAATCCATAATAGCTTCATTTACATCATGCTTTATGCAGTTCCAAGCTATTCTATAAAATTTAACATTAAACCCATCAATGCCAGGAGCTTTTGATGTGCCTATAGAAATCATAGCCTCATAGATCTCAAGAAGGGCCACCTCTCTACAGATTCTGATGCTTAACAGTAGGACCTTGCCTTATAGCCTCTGGGTTGGTCATTGTATGTGAGTCAACACAAGAGCCCAGCAACTGCTTGTAGAAACACAAGATTTCATCTTGGACAAGATTAGGACTTGTTACTCTAATCTCTGTAGAAGATGGCATGCCATTAATAACATTACAAGCACCCCTTACCCTCATAGTATCATGAAAAAACAGTGTGTTTGAATCACCCAATCTAATCCATTGCACCCTTGATTTTTGTTGGTATAATCTTTCCTCAATAGTGGTACACTTAAACACATCAGAAAGACTTTTTTTTTCCAATACTTCTCAACATATCAAAATCAAGATTAGCTTGTATTTGATGTTGAATGACCTCTAATTGATGCCTCAAATCCACAACTTTGCTTGAGACATTCTGAAACTAAGTGCAATTCAATGTTTTAAGACAACTTTTGACTACCTCAAGCTAGTGATGAATGCTGAAAGCACTCCCTTTAACAGGAACTTGCGAAGTGGCTTGCACTAAGTCTAGAAAACTAGGATGATCAGCAAGACAGTTAAGGAACCTAAAAGGTCTCACAACTTTGCTTTGATGAAAAGCAGGTACTATAACTTGCAGAGAATGATAAGAGACATAAGGATTCTGAATTAGAACGTCCCATTGTCTAAATTGCTGCATCCAAGCTTGGTTGCCAAAAGCTCTGTTAATTCTACGATAGATCCTAGATACCCCATGCTGTTTATTACACCAGGTTCAAAAAGACCCAGAAGTTCTCAATTCAAATAGCTGCAAGTTACCTAGGGTTTGCACTAAACCACTTACTTCATTTGTTGTCACCGGGTTCCCATGCAACGCGTCACTCAAGGCTAGTGGGTTGTTTAAATCCCCCTAGAACAGCCAATGATTAGCCATAAGACCCAAAGTTTCAAGCTCATACCTCAAGCCAGCATGTTGTCTAGGACAATTAGGCCAATAGATAGTAGTGACACTTCATTTAAAATCATGAACCAAACTAACCAAGAGCCATGAATGTGGTGGAATGTTGTAACATCCACCCTATTATCCGACGATTGAGGAATTCAGAGACACCAAAGACTACTTTTATTCTTTGCCAAGCTATTAGAAATAAATTTCTAACCAGAAGGAAGAAGTTTTTTTTTTTCAATATAGTGCACCTTATCACTCCTTACATTAGGTACCAGTAAACAGATAATGCGTGCTTTATTTCTATTACAAACTTGTTTTACCTCTTTCATTTTCTAAGGTTTATTCAAGCCTCTATCATTCCAAAAGAGCAAATTCAGGTTACGTGAGTAAAGGAGGTGCAAGCCCAAACATCCACCATATCAATGTTCACAACCTCATCAAGTACACCCAAAAGATCATTGTCAGCTGCAGAATCCAACACAGTGAAGGAATTGGCCAGATTAGGAAATGAAATATTCTGCCTTGGCTCAATGATAGGAGCTTTTCTTGGTTGATGTGGTATTGTGATGAAACCATCAACATGTAGCTTCCGTTGTGAAACATGAACTGGTTTTGCCGTGTCAAGCAGCCACTCATCGCCAAATTTTCTTCTAAACAAGTCTTCTTTGTTGCTGACATTTGACTTGATGAACAATAGGCATCACAAAACTATAGTCATGGCATACATAAGATAGGACTCGCTAAAATGTGGTCTTCACTCATAATAAACCTGTTGATCATATAATTTCCCATCAGGGTCTCTTATAGAAACACATTCATGTAATGGTTGAGTAACATCCACTTCAATGAGAACTCTAGCATACGAGATTTTGTTCTAATTTGTAGTGCATTGATTCGCAAATAATCGTTTCCCAACAGCACTTGCAGGACGGCTCAGAGAGTTAGCAGACCAGAAGTGTACTGGTAAGTTAGGAAATTTGACCCATAAGGGTATAATCCTTAGCACCTTTGCTTGAAAGTTGAAATCATTGGTCCACTGTTTTAGAATCAGTGGTTTTCTACTACAGGAATAAGGACCTGATTGCAGAACAATATCACAATCCAACTTTGAAGCAATGCGAACCACAAAGTAACCCATTTCATGTGCTAAACCATAGGCCTAGCAAAAAAGTGCCACTTTCATATAATGAACGCCTCAAATTGACGTTGATATGGAGCATCACCCACAATGTACACAATCAAAGCATCACTCCATATAGAGGTTTCAGATTCCACATGTTCCGCTTCCAATTGAATCATTGGTTTCCCATTCATCATAGAGGGTGGAATAAACTCTAACTGTGATACAATGGAAGGTGCACTATTCACAGTGAATAGGTTTAGCCATGGGCTCTGAGGAAGGTCATTCATGTTAAGTCTTCTGGCAGAAGAAACATTAGTCAATGGAGCAGTAGGCTCTTGTGGGTTTTGCAATGGAACTGTAGAACCATGGAGGTTTAGCACTGGAACAATAGTGGGTTGATAATTTGGCACTGAAACAGTAGACCCACTACCCATTTTAGACAGATTAGGACCAGGAGGGGTAGAATGACTTACCTGACCAGGTGGCATAATAAACGATGCAATAGAGATACTACCCGCGCCACCCCGAGACTGGGTATTCGTGGGTTTATGTGCAGTTGATACCATATTGGTAGGTGGGGCTTGTATCTGAGTGTTAACAATCATCACTTGTTGAATTGGAGAAGGAGTAAATCCTTGTGCTAGAGAGGTGTGCTAAAGCTTTCTTCTTCTTTCTCGCCATTTTGAGGGATTGGAGGCGCACAATAACAAAGACTATGCTATCATGCACTGAGAGCTTCTCTCTCTAGCTTATTTCTTTAGCATATGTGTCACATACAACCAACAATATCCAATTCTTAAAATAACTATAATTAATTCATCAATTGAATGAGAAATAGACAAAAAATGGAGATGGTCGTTAAAAAATATTAAATATGAACACAAATTACAACCACTATTCTTGATATTTGAAGGCCAAGGTTGATTAAAACAATCAATTTTATTAATGATTAACCAGGACAATATCCAATTTTACAAATTGGTTTTTAAATTGAAAGAGATATTGGCTCAAAACATTATCGCTTGCTTAAAAGCGATAAATATGAAAAGCAATCGCAACCGCAATTCTTATCATTTGAAAGCCCAATAAGATTTAAATGATCAATACTCATTGTATCGAACAAAAAATTGTTCCATTTTCAGAAAATATTTTCAATTGCTACAATCATTGAAAATTATACATATGAACAATATGAAATACATGTTATATATAAACCCGAGTATGATTTACATGATCCATATTTTTGATATCAAATCAGCAATTTTCCAAATTCAAAAATGTAAGTTTAATTGGTTTGTCAATTGAAAATGAAATAGGCTTAAAACGATGAGGATCGTTAAACAACATTAACTACGAATAGCAATTGCAACCGTTATCCATAATATTTTCAAAGAGATTTCGATTTAAATGATCAATATTTTTGGTATCTATTCAAAACATGTTCAAATTTTAAAAGTTGATTCAATTATTGTTTGAACAGCAATTGCAGTCGCAAGTATTATTGTTTGAAATCCTAGGATAATTTAAATGCTCGAAATTTTTTATATATAACAAAAACATGATGCAATAATAAATTATAGTTTCAATTGATTCGTCAATTGAAAGAGAAATATGCTTAAATTGCTAACGATCCTTGAAATTCGTCAAATATGAACACCAATACAACAAAAATTTTTATTATTTCAATGATGAGTATTATTAAAGATAATCAATTTTGTTGATAAGTAACAAGAACGAGATACAAATTTACAAAAATAAAAAATCAATTGGTTTTTCGATTGAAAGATAAATAGGCTTAAAACACTATTGATCGCCAAAAAGCGTTAAATATGAACAGTAATTGCAGCCGCAATTCTTCTTACTTGAAAGCTGATTATGATTGAAATCATCGAAATTGGTTATATCTAACAAGAACATGATCCAATTATGGAAAAGTATTTTAAATTTCCTTGTCATTTAAAAGAGAAATATGCGTACCACGCTAACGATCGTCAAAAAGCGTTAAACATGAAAAAAATTTGCAACAGAAATACATTTTATCATAAAGCCAAGTATGATTGAAATGATCAATTTTAATGGTATGAAGCCTGAAGATTTTCCCTTTTCTAATAAAGTTTCATATGGGTTAGTCAATTTAAAGAGAAATACGCTTAAAACGCAAGCGATCATTAGTAAGCGTTAAATATGAACAGCAACTGCATTCACAATTCTAGTTACTTAAAAGCCGTGTGTGATTAAATTGATAAATATTGCTGGTATATAATGAAATAATTTTTTGATTTTAAAAAAGCATTGCAGTTGGTTCGTCCATTGGAAGAAAAATAGGCTTAAAACACTAACGATCGTTAAAAAGCGTTCAATGTGAAAAGCCATTGCAACTGCAATTCTAATTATTTTAAAGCCTATGATTGAAATCATTAATATTTTTGAACTCTTACCATATAATTATCCCTTTTTTGTTAAAAAATAGTTATATTTTTTCGTCAATGGAAGGAGAAATACCCTTAAAACAATAACGATCACTATAAAGCGTTAAACATGAAAGGCAATAGCGACCGAAATTCATTTTATTTAAATTTCGAGTATGATTTTAATCATCAAAATTTATGGTATCTAACCTAAACATCATCCAGCTCTTACAATAACTGTAAGTTATTCGTCAATTGAAAGAGAAATAGTCTTAAAATGTTGACGATCGTTAAAAAACATTAAATATAATCACAAATTACAACCACAATTCTTAATATTTGAAGGCCAAGGTTGATTAAAGTAATATATGCAATCAACTTTTAAATAGCCTTATATTAATGACTAACCACAAAGAAATCAAATTTTACTAAATATATTCAATCAAATATTAAAATTTAAGAGAAATAGGCTTAAAAACTATTGGTCGTTGTAAGCAATAAATATGAAAAGCAATTTCAACCGCAATTCTTATTTCTTGAAAGCCAAGTATGACTTAAATGATCAATGTTGGTTATATCTAAATAGAACATGTTCCATTTTTAAAAACTAGTTTCAATTGGTTCGTCAACTGAAAGAGAATTACACTTAATACACTACATTCGTTAGAAAGAAGTACATAAGAACAAGAATTCAACCTGAAACACTTGTATTTTAAAGCCGAGTATGAATCAATATTTTTGATATCAAATCTTCAATTTTCCACTAAAAACAATGTAAGTTTAATTGGTTAGTCAATTGACAAAGAAATAGGCTAAAAACGATGAGGATCGTTAAACAACATCATCTATAAAAAGCAATCGCCACCGTAATTTTTAATTTTTTAAAAATGCAGTTCCATGTAAATGATCAATATTTTTTGTATCTAAAGAAAACATGTTCCAATTTTAACAGTTGATTCTATTGGTTCGTCAATTGAAAGAGAAATAGGCTTAAACGCTAACTATCGTTAAATATTGTCAAATATGAACAGCAATTGCCGTCGCAAGTATAAATTTTTTTAAGGCGTAAGATGATTTAAATAACTGTATATGATTAAATATAACCCAAAAATGATGCAACTTTGAATAATAACTTCAATTGGCTCATCAGTTGAAGAGAAATACGCTTAATACGCTAATAATCGTTAAAAAGCATCAAATATGAACACCAATTACAACCGCAATTTTCAATATTTGAAAGCCGAGTATGATAGGAAAAATATATTTTTTTTTGATAGCTAAGAAGAACGAGATCCAATTTTACAAAAGAATTCCAACTGGTTTTTCAATTGAAAGAGAAATAGGCTTGAAACACTATCGATCGTCAAAAAGCGTTATATATGAACAACAATTGCAACCGTATTACATGAAAGAAAAATATGATTAAAATTAAAAAATTTTGTTATATATAAACATAAGATAATCCAATTTTAAAATATAGTTGAAGTGCTTGGCCAATTGAAAAAGAAATATGCGTATAATGCAACGGTCGTCAGACATCGTAAAACATGAAAGCGATTGCGACATAAATTTTTCTTATCATAAAGCCATAATTGATTACAATGATCAATTTTGTTGGTGTACGATCTTATTATGATCGCTTTGTATAAAATACTTTCAATGGTTTAGTCAATCTAAAGAGATGTAAGCTTAAAACACAAACGATCGTCAATAAGCGTTAAATATAAACAGCCATTGCATTCGCAATTCTCGTTAATTAAAAGCTGTGTGTGATTAAATCGACAAATATTTATGGTATATAATCAAATAATATTTTGATTTGAAATGATAATTGAAGGTGGTTTGTCAACTTAAAGACATATAGGCTTTAAACGCTTACGATTGTTAAAAAGCGTTAAATGTGGAAAGCAATTGCTACCGCATTTCCGGTTATTTGAAAGCCTAGTATGATATAAATCATCAATATTTTTAAATTCTAACAATTTCATGATCCTATTAAAAAAATAGTTATAATATATTCATCAAATGAATGAGAAATACGCTTAAAATGATAACGATCTTTAAAAATCGTTAAGCATGAAAGGCAATTGCGACCGTATTTCAAAAAAAAATTTATAGTTGAGTATGATTGAAATCATCAATAATTGATGCTATCTTACTCAAAAATTATCCAACTCTAAAAATAACTGCAATTGATTAGTCAATTGAAAAAGAAATAGGCTTCAGATGCCTACAATCATCAAAAAGTGTTCAATTTGAACATAAATTACAACCGCTTTTCGTTATATTTTAAGGCCAAATATGGTAGAAATATTAAATTTTATAGATGAATTACCAGAACTAGATCCAATTTTACAAAAGAATTTCAATTGGTTGTTCAATTGAAAGAGAAATAGGATTAAAATGCTATCGATCGTTAAATAGCAATAAATTTGGAAAGCAATTGCAACAACAATTCTTAAAATTCAAAAGCCCATTATGATTTAAATGATCAATATTTGTTTTGTCTAAATAGAACATGTTCCATTTTTAATAAGAGTTTCCATTGGTTGTTCAATTGAAAGAGAAATACGCTTGATACTCTTCAATTGTTAAAAAGCAATAGACATGAAGAACAATCAACCTAAAATACTTGTTATTTTAAATCCGAGTATGAATTATATGATCATTTATTTTGATATCAAATCTACAATTTTCCTGTATACAAAATTTATGTTTAATTGGTTCGTCAGTTGATAAAGAAATATGCTAAATGATCCAATTCTATGAAAAACAATCACAACCGTAATTCTTATTGTTTTGAAACGGAGTTCGATTGAAATGATTGATATTTTTGGTATCTGTTTAAAACATGTTCCAATTTTAAAAATTTATTCCATTGGTCCATCAATTGAAAAACAAATAGGCTTAAAATGCTAACTAACGTTTTATTGTTTAATATGAACAGCAGTTGTCGTTGCAAGTATAATTGTTTGAAAGCCTAGGAAGATTTCAATAACGATAACTGTTTAAATATAACCTGAACATGATGCAACTTTAAATAATAGTTTCAATTTTTTCATCAATGGGAAGAGAAATACGCTTAATACGCTAACGATTCTTTAAAAGCGTCAGTTGTGATCACTAATTTTTCTATATTTGATAGCCAAATTTGCTTAAAAAATCAATTTTGTTGATAAATAACCATAATGAGATCCAATTTTACAAAGAATTCCAATTGGTTTTTCAATACAAAATGAAATACTTATCGATCGTCAAAAAGTGTTGAAGAGGAATAGCAACTACAACCGCAGTTCTTCTTAGTTGAAAGCCGACTATGTTTGAAATTATCAAAATTAGTTATATCCTACCTGAACATGATCAAATTTGAAAATAAAGTTTCAATTGCTTGGCCAATTCAAAAAGAAATATGCTTATAACACTAACGGTCGTCAAAGAGCGTTAAATATGAAAAGAAATTGCATTAGAAATGCTTTTTATCGGTGGTGTATAATCAAATAATGTTTTCATTTCAAAAATTAATTGTAGTTGGTACGTCATCTGAAAGACAACTAGGTTGTAAACTCTAATGATCGTTAAAAATCTTTAAATGTGAAAAGCAATTGCAACCGTAGTTTTAATTATTTGAAAGTGTAGTATGATTGAAATTATTAACATCTTCAAATTCAAACAATAATATGATCCTATTGTAAAAATTGGTTATAATTTTTTCGTCAATTGAAAGTGAAATACACTCAAAACAATAACGTTCGTGAAAAAAGCGCTAAACATGAAAGGCAATTGTGACCGTTATTAATTTTATCTAAAAGTCGAGTGTGATTGAAGTCATCAAAATTGATGGTATCTAATCGAAACATGATCCAACTCTTAATATATCTGTAATTGATTTGTCGATTGAAACAGAACTAGGCTTCAAACGCCAATGATTGTTAAAAATGTTAAATACAAACATTAATTGTAACCCCATTTCTTTATATTCGAAGGCCAAATATGATGAAATTAATCAATTTTGTTTATGAATAACAAGAACAAGATCCAATTTTACAAAATAATTTCAATTCATTTTAAAATTGAATGAGAAATAGGCTTAAAACACTATCACTCGTTAAAAACCCTTAAGTGTGGAAATTATATGCAACTGAAATTCGTATAATTTCAAAACCCAGTATGATTTAAGTGATTATTATTTCTTGTTTCTAAATATAACATGTTCAATTTTTAAATAAAAGTTTCAATTGGTTTGTCTATTGAAAGAGAAATGCGCTTATTATGCTACAATTGTTAAAATGAAGTATTTATGAACAACTATTCAACTTTAAATACTAGTTATTTTAGAGCCAAGTATGACTTATATGATCAATATTTTTGATTTAAAATCTACAATTTTCCATTGTAAAGAATTTAAGGTTAATTTGTACGTCAATTGATAAAGAAATGGGCTAAAAACGATGAGAATCGTTAAACAGCGTTAACTATGATAAACGATTGCGACCATAATTCTTATTATTTGAAACCATAGTTCAATTCAATTGATCAATATTTTTTGTATTTGTAATAAAAAATTTCAAATTTTAAGTAATCTATTCTATTGGTTTCTCAATTGAAAGAGAAATAGGCCTGAAATGCTAACTACCATTTAATAGCGCTAAATATGAACAACAATTACCCTCGCAAGTGTAGCAGTTTGAAAGCCTAAGATGATTTGCAAAACTTTAAACTTGTATAAATACAACTAGAAATGATGAAACTTTAAATAATAGTTTCATTTGGTTCATCAATTGATAGAGAAATACACTTAATACGCTAACGATCATTAAAAAGCTTCAAACATGAACACCAAATACAACCGTGATTCTCAATATATGAAAGCCATGTATGATTAAAACAATTAAAAATGTTGTTTTACAACCAGAACGAGATCAAATTTTACAAAACAATTCCAATTGCTTTTTCAATTGAAAGAGAAATAGGCTTAAAACACTATCGATTGACAAAAAGCGTGAAATATGAGCAATAATTGCAACCGCAGTTCTTCTTACTTGAAAGCTGATTATGATTGAAATTATCAAATTGATTATATCTAACAATAACATGATCCAATTAGAAAATTTAGTCTCAAAATCTTGGCAAATTGAAAAAGAAATACGTTATAACACTAACGGTCGTCAGAAAGCATTAATTATGAAAAGCAATTGCAACGAAAATTCTTTTTATCATAAAGCCAAGTGTTATTGATATGATCAATTTTTTTGGTATATAACCTGATTATGTTCCCTTTTCATAATTGTTTCATTGGTTTAGTCAATATAAAGAGAAATACGGCTAAATGTCACTGATCGTCACTAAGCGTTAAATATGAACAGCCATTGCATTAGCGATTCTAGTTATTTAAAAGTAGAGTGTGATTAAATTGATAAATATTGACGGTATATGATCAGATAATGTATTGATTTCAAATATTAGTTGCAGTTGGTTCGTCAACTGAAGGACGAATAGGATAAACGCTAACAATCGTTACAAAGCGTTACATGTGAAAAGCATTTGCAATGGCAATTCTAACTATTTGAAAGCCTAGTATGATAAAATCATCAATATTTTTAAACTATAACCATAACTTGATCCTATTATTAAAAAAATTATAATGTGTTCGTCAATTGAAAGAGAAAGACATTGAAACAATAATGATCATCTTAAAGCGCTAATCATGAAGGGCAATTGCGACCGTAATTCATTTTTTATTTTTTGTTTTTTAAAGTCGAGTAAGATTGAAATCAACAAAATTGTTTGTATCTAACCCAAACATGATCCAACTCCAAAAATACTTGTAATTGATTTGTCAATGGAAAGAGAAATAGGTTTCAAACACCAAAGATCGTTAAAAAGCATTAAAATGAACATAAATTACAACCGCATTTCTATAAAATTGAAGGCCAAATGTGATTAAAATACTCAATTTTGTTTATGAATAACCAGAACGAGATCCAATTTCACATTAGAATTTCAATTAGTTTTCACTTGAAAGAGAAGTACGCTTAAAACACTATCGATCATCATATAGCGATAAATATGGAAAGCAATTGGAACCGTTATTCTTATAACTTGAAAGCCCATGATGACTTGAATGATCAATACCGGCTGTATTTGAACATAACATGTTCCATTTTTAAATAATAGTTTCAATTGGTTCATCATTCGAAAGAGAAATACGCTTAATATGCTACAGTCTTTAAAAAGCAATAGACATGAACAACACTTCAACATGAGATACTTGTTATTTTAAAGCCGAGTATGAAACATATAATCAATATTTTTGATACCAAATCTACCATTTTTCAATATAAAAAATGTAAATTGGTTCGTCAATTAATAAAGAAATAGGCTAAAAGACCAAATTCTATTAAAAGCAATCAAGACTATAATTCTTATTATTTTAAAATGGAGTTCGATTGAAATGATCGATATTTTTGGTATTTTTGCAAAACTTGTTCCGATTTTTAAAAGTTTTTCTATTGGTTCGTCAATTGAAAGAGAAATAGGCTAAAACCACTAACTATTGTTTAATAGCGTTAAATATGAACACCAATTGTCGTCGCAAGTACAATTGTTTCAAAGCCTAGGATGACTTAAATAATTGTAATTGTTTAAATATAACCAGAATAGGATACAACTTTAAAAAATAGTTTCAATTGGGGCATCAATTGAAAGAGAAATAGGCTTAATACGCTAACGATCTATAAAAATTGTCAAATATGAAAACCAATTTTCAAATATTTGAAAGCCAAGTATGATTAAAACAATCAATTTTGTTGATAACTAACCACATCGAGATCCAGTATTACAAAAGATTTCCAATTGGTTTTTCAATTGAAAGAGAAATAGGCTTAAGACACTATCGATTGTGAAATAGCATTAAAAATGAATTACAATTTTAACAGCAATTCTTCTTACTTGAAAGCTACTGATGGTTGAAATTACGAAAATTTGTTATATCTAACCCGAACGTGAGCCAATTTGAAAATAAAGTTTCAATTGCTTAGCCAATTGAAAAAGAAATATGCTTTCTAACGCTTACCCTCGTCAGAAAGCGTTAAATATGAAAAGAAAATGCAACACAAATTCGTTTTATTGGTGGTATATAATCATCTAATGTTTTCATTTCAAAAATTAAATGCATTTGGTTTGTCAACTGAAAGACAAATAGGTTTTAAACGGTAACGATCTTTAAAAAGCGTAAATGTGAAAAGCAATTGCAATCGTAATTCTAATTATTAGAAAATATAGTATGAAAGAAACCATCAATATTTTTGAATTCCAACCATAACATGATCCTATTATAAAAAATAGTTATCATTTGTTCGTCAACAGAAAGAGAAATACAATTAAAACAATAACGATCCTTGAAAAACGTTAAATATGAAAGGTAGTTGTGACTGTAATTAACTTCATTTAAAAGTTGAGTATGATTGAAATCATTAAAATTGATGGTATCTAACCAAAATATGATACTACTCTTAAAATAACTGTAATTGATTCGTCAATGGAAAGAGAACTATGCATCAAACGCCAACAATTGTTAAAAGGCGTTAAATATGAATAGAAATTACAACAGCATTTCTTTATATTTGAAGGCCAAATGTGATTAATATAATCAATTTTATTTATGAATAACCATTAATAGTGTCCCCTAAAACCACCCTATGATTATAAATAATCTATGGTATGGTTCTCGAAAACTTGTAATACGCGAAATAT
>ONZA01000881.1:1460-16888 GCA_900322205.1 Kewa caespitosa
TCTAAAGCGCCAACACAATACTAACAACAACATAATGAACATAAAGACCAAATTATAAACTCTAAATTATAGGGTCAGCATCACATGAGAACATAGCTTATGGTGAGAGCATGAGATGATATTTAAGTCATCATCATTAAGTAAAAGTCACCTTTTACGTATGCACTAGTTACCAAATATATGAAGGATAGTCACCCCATGTCATTAAGGATAGTCACCTTATAGCTGAATGATAGTCAACTTATTAACACCTGAAGTCATCCCATATAGTCATTAAGTTTTCACAAGAAGTCACCCCTTGACGACGTCAATACTCATCCCATATTCACTTAGTCACCCCTATAATGATAACCTCATATCACGGTAGAAAAAAAAAATGCATTTTTGCCTCAGGCTTGTGGGTTTTGCTAGTTGATCTTGATGGGGGCAGGTCTAACTGCAAGATGTCCCTTTTTCTCTATCCTCTGTGTGTGTGTGTGTATGTGTGTGTGTGTGTTCACTCACTACGCTTAGTGTCTCTGTTTTATCTCTTCCATTGAATTATGAAATCAATTCATGATCTTAGCAATTAGTCAGAACTAGTAATAGATATCAATTGATGGACCCTAAAAGATATAAATCACGTTAGAGAAGGTAAGAATGTACTATTATTTAGATTAACAAAATGGATCTAAAATCAACTTTAGCCGTATCATCGTTGAATCAATTGAGGGGGATCGAGTTATGTGTAGACGATGCACTAAGGCAAGTGGGCATTGACAAAATTAATTACCCAATGTGACAGTCACCTAATGTAAGAATCATAGCCACTTCTTTATATAAGATAGTCACTCACAATAATATGAAAGTCACCCTTTATACATATAGTAGTCACCCAATATAAATAATAAAGTCACCATTTTCCAGCATCAAAGTCACCTCATGTAGTGCCAAAGTAATTTAAACTCATTATTTCAAAATTACCCCTCAAATCATGCAAAGTCACTTCATTTCACAATAACTCACCCATAGACCCAACAACCTTGCCCCATCTTGTTAGGCTGTCACCACACAGCCACCATGACACCACACTTGATGGCACAGGAGCCTGATGATGTTGTCAACTATCTCGCACAACTCGCCACAATAACCCAGCTCCTTATCAATTGTTGCTATTGTGAGATGGGACGTTGGGATCAGATCAAGGGGTAGAAACTGTCAATTTGAGGTGGCCAATCTCATAGAACCCAGAAATCTTAAACACGACGGTGAGACGTTGTCTATTATGGAAGGGGAAGGAGGGATGAGAGATAATTAAGGGTCAACGAGTTATTGACCAGCGGCCATGGTTTGAGATTGATGTCGGTTTCTAGGTTCGGAGTTGGTGGGGGCAGTGAATTAGGGAGTAGGGAGGAGATGGAGTTGTGAAATTTTGATTGGCAAATGTTTGGGAAACGAGACAGAGAAAAATTAAGCAAACAAAACTGCTATTTATCGCGTGGTTTGATTTCTTTTATCCTCTTGCGATTATTCTAGGCTTCTCAAGCAAATTAGGGGTGTAAGTTATTTGGACTAAAACCGAAAATCAAACCGAACCGAACTGAATTTGTTGATTCGGATTGGACCTTTTTTTGTTCGGTTTGGACTTGGACTCAAAAAAGAGAAACCGAATAATTATGGATTGGACTTGGACTCGGGTTGTCTAGATCCAAAGTCCAAACCAAAAATCGAATTATTAATATTACATATATATATTCAATTATTGGGCCTATTTGAGACATGACTATGTGAATTATTAAGTGAATTATGGTGATTTTTCATTTAATTTTTCAATTTTTTTAACATGCTCAAATAATTTTGGTTTACGGTTCGAATCCAAATTAGAAAAAGAAATTTCGGTTTGGATTTGGACTCCATTTTTCAAAATCGATATATTTCGGTTTGGATTTGGACTTGGCCAAAGTCCAAACCAAAAACCGAACTTACACCCCTAATGCGAATGATCCTAGGATCTATAATTGATTTCATGCTCTCATGGTGAGATGGTTCTCTAACTTGATCCTAATTCATAAATTATCAACAAAAGATGTATACATAACTAAGAAATGTATATCTTGGACGTTCATACCTTCAAATGCGTTCAATATAGTGAATTATTTATTATTTCATCGGGCATTTTGATTAGATCATGGCGTGGCCGAACAATATTGGAGGACAACACATCCTAATCAACCAACACCCTTCTAAAGTATTTGTTAATTGTTGATACCGAGTGTTTAAACATATCAGCAACATCAAGATACGAAGCCCTTGGCCTATATAAATAGGCCAATTGCTACTTGCTTTGGCATTTCTATGAATCTACCATGTGTTAAAATCTCTCTATCATTAGATTTATCAGTCATATTATGATGTCATTGTACAACATTTGATGACTAGTTAACGACATATTTATATATTCGGCATCATTTTCCCTCCAACTCTCATGCGGGTTCTTATTAGAGGTTCAGTCAATCTCATCAAACTTTTATAAGCCAACAATAATACGAGTTTGTCCAACCTCATTATACATTCAACATTGACGAAAAAAAAACAAGAAAAAAAATCAGAATATCATAATAACACAAAATGCAAATTATCAAATAACACGACAAGTTATCATTAAGAAATTAATATTGAACAATGTTCATATTTAGCAATAACTAAAGATGCAGCATAGTTCCCATATTCAAAATAAATAAATAAAGAAAAAGAGATGCAACATATGAATCACATAGACCTCTCCGATAAAAGGATACTTCAATAATGAGTTCAAAAGATGAAGAGTACCCCTTTGGGCCTCCGAAGTACTAGTTCCCCATATTGGTAATCGTTTATAAGAGTTTGCGTCCCTCTTTTAAAGCAACAATACCTTCTGTTTTTTAACTTAAGTAGTCAATTATGGATCAAGGAGGACTTCCCATCTTATTTGGTTGTGTTGTGGCAACAGTTGAGTCGAACTCTACAATTTTCTACTCATGATTTTTAGACGCTAGAAACACATTGCCAATGATATCATTAGCCAGGATCTTCATGGCATTCAGTCCAGTCACAAGTTTCACAGATTTTGTTCTTTATTTCCTTTATCTCTACTTTGTAGTATCTAAGGATTCATCCAAATTCCCAATATCTAAAGCTCTCTCAAGGTTGGTTTGCATATGTTTCTATATTGTCTTCGATGTTCTCACATCAATCTTACGTTTCATAGTAGTGGTGAATGTGAGGGATTTGCTTTTCTTCCTTGGTAGATCATTCTTTCCTATTTGACCAATAACAAGATTGATGTCACCATCACCAGTTTTGCTGCCTTCGCCATCACTAGCATTCAAGTTGATCTTTTTGACTCTTTTTCCTATGTGTGAAGGGACTATTTCAACCAAAAGCTTAAGCTATTAGTTGGAGGCCTTTATCTATAGATTTATTGCTTAACATGCGCCATTACGCGAATGCCCTTTGGGCTTGTAGTATGGAAGATGCACAGGCCCACCATACCATGTGTTGAGGTTAGCAATGCTCTACTATAGGACAAGGGGGCCTCCCAGGATTTGAACTCAAGATCTCTTGGTGCTGATACCATGTGAAGGAATTATCTTAACCAAAAGTTTAAACTGTTGGTTGGAGACTCAATAAATAGTTTTATTATGGAATGCTAAATTATGACTTGGCCAAGGCGGGATATAAAATCCTTACACTAGTTGCATCTTTTGGCTTCAAAATTTTCTCGAAGTATTAGAGTTCTTTAATGGATTCTCCAAGAACGATGATTCGCATGTGTGTTTTTGACTATGTAAGAAATTTCCAACTCTAAGAATATTACGCAAAGAACATAAAAAAGGAACTAACAACAGATGTCATTTTACCCGTATAAACGCGTTCCACCTTTCCAAGTGTTTCTCTTACAATTATGGTGTACGGGTTCTAGGGTTAAATATGAAACTAGTGAACCCTTCTCTAACTCTACGCAAGCTTTGTATTTTGACTTCACATCATGAAAAATGGTTTGACGCTTGCCTTGGAGTACTGCTCATCCCAGTTTGTGAATTCAAAATGCTTTTGAGATTTCGTCCTTGTCGTATTTTCTCTTGCTACTTCTTCGACAACTATCTTCGACAGCTTTTTGCTTAGCTCATGCGTTCGACCAATACATCCTCGCATATATTATCTTTAGTAGTTAATGTATAGAAATGGTAAAAGGTTCACACAGTATAAATTTGGAAGAGCATACAACTACAGAAAACTACACCATGTAAATAGCAAATTGACCCTTTAACTTATACCTCATGTGCAATTTGATCCATTTACTTTTGAATGTAGTAAATTACCCTTTAACTTTTGAAAACGTGCAATTTGACATACTTGACTTCTACATGGAAATAAAACTTTGATCAAGACATAATTAGCAATGACAAAGAACGTAAATCATATCCACCAATCAAGCTAATAGAATGAATAGTTCCAAAAAAGACCGTTTTAAAGAAAAGTAAATGGAAGCAACAAGCTAATTAGGATAAGAAAAAACATAGCACAACCTTTCGTCGATGATGCAAAGAACGTGTAGCGTAATGTTGGGCAGTGAGAGAAAAAAATAATAAAGAACATGGTAGTCCGAAAAGGGTTAGCTGTTGAGCAAAAATCCTAATTTATATATTACACGAAGAAAATTTTATTTGAATAGCTACATTAATTTTATTTGAGAAAAAGAAACTTCTTTTTAGATATATTTTTCAGATGGCACACCACTTTTTCAATATCTCGTTTATGTGAAAATAAATTGAGCATCATATTGCACTTTTTAAAAACGTTACTTGACCAATTGTTACATTCAAATACTGAGGGGTCGAATTTCATATGAAGTATAAGTTAGAGAGCCAATTTGCTACTTACGGTAAAATTACACCATGCATAACATCATTAAAAACAAACATAATAACTCATGAATTATTTACTCATAAAAGGAGTTGATAGATAACACATATCATATGCCAAAAAAAAAAAAAAGGGAAGTACATAATACCATACTTTAAAAAAAAAAAAATCACACAATTACAACACCTAAGTTGTCAACTAGATCAACCTCCAATCCGCCCCTGCACCACATGTCCATACACATGCAGCTACAACTGTGAACACAAACTACAGTTTGGCCTGAACTCTCTGGCCCTATAAGCCTTTGTTTTACTAGGTTATCTGCAGTTACATTTAATTTTGATTGCTTATCTTTTAAAAGTTTATCTAAAATCTTTTTTAATCTAGGGTATACTTGATGTATATACACCAGAATTAGAAGTGATATTCATAAAGATATGAATTTTTAGAAAACAAAATCACCCCAAAAAATTGGTATATGATGAAACAAATGTACAATAAAAATTTGATAAATTAAATCTAATTATTTTTCCGTTCGTTGGATATGTACTTGCATTGCCTTGTCCCATTTAATTTGTCACTGATACAACTATTCCACATGTTTTGAATTTCGTCTTTCAAATAAAATATAAACTATTAACAACCAAAAGAAGGATCAAAACGCAGAAAATATATTATAAAATACATAACCAATAATGAATACATAAACATAATGTTTGATAAATTATCACAAAACATATATAGAAAACAACCATATTGCATACTTATACAAAGAAGCATAAATAAATTAACAACATGAAATCTGAAATATAGATTAAGAAATAAATTCATCAGTTTGATGATATTTCACTTGTTTATTTTGATGCGCATATGCATCAATGGATTTATCAAATACGAGCCAAAATCACATTTATGGTGTCACATGATCAAAAAAGTATCTCTATCCTTTTTTCGCTCCCTTTCACTTCTGTCGTAGCTTCTAAATTTAGGAAGACTCGTCATTCTTGTCACATGTAAAATAAAAATATAATCATAACAACACAATTTTGGATCATGTAAATTTCACTAATTTTCTAATTATAAAGGCATGTACATGTTATCAGACACCACTCTTCCGCTAGTCCTCAACTAGAAGAAAAAGTAAATTAATACAAAAATAAAGAAACAAAGAAATAAAATGACTTCTTCACCTTGATCCCTGCCATGATTGTGTAATTTCATGAGTATCCCATATTCTATGTATAATTAATCTTTCGACATAGCATTGTATCGTGAGCCGACCATCATCATGACTTTAAATTCTTCAAAATTGATGGTTCCATCTCCATCACTATCGACCCCATTAATCATCTTCTTACATTCACCTAACGAGAAGTTGTCACCTAAACCTTTCATCACCATTTGTAACTCTTCAGCAGTGATGTTACCATTTCCATCAGCATCGTAAATAGAAAATGCCTCCCTCAAATTTTGTAAAACCTCATTCGAATCGACACCTTTTGTGTTCAGCATCACGAATTCATTGAGATCGATGAATCCATCACCATCAGCATCGACTTCTTTGATCATAACTTGTAACTCTTCTTCAGTCACTTCTTGCCCTAGGCTTCCCATGATCGAGCCGAGCTCCGATGATGAGATCTTTCCATCACCATTTACGTCGAATTTCTTGAAAACTTGCTCTAACTCTTCCATGGGAATAGAATTTGAGTGAAATGAAGAGGAGCGTGATCCTAACGATGAGGTATTTTCATGCATTGAGTTTGAATTTTCTCCGGAGTCATTTTTCTTTTTCTTTTTGAAGAATGTTTGAGCAAAACCCATTAGAATTATGTGCGTCTCTTGCACAAGTAGTTGCTAAAAGGTAAGATTTGAAGTACAAAATGAAAATTAACAAAGAACAAAAAAAGGGACACTAGGAAGATGAGACAAAGATGTTGAGAAAGAGAGAGAATGGAAAATAGATTTGAAAGTGTCTAATTATAATATTGGACTTTTTCTATTTTCTAATAGTGATATGATCCTAAATTTGGATTTACTTTTCCGATCCACTTTGAAAGATTGATGGATGTAGTCATATATTTTTAGTACTACCTCCTATTTTAGTGCGAGAGTATACTTAAAAGTAACTGGAGAACAGTACTTAATATGAAGAGCAATTTAATTCCAACCTCAAATTCATGAGCCACATACAAAGTCTTTTGTAATTATGATTATTTTATTTTTTAGACAAACTTCTAATGAAATTTCTAACGTGGTAAAGCTTTATTTAGATAATTGAACCTAACTATTGTTTATATTTATCATTTATATACATGCATATTTTCTATAATAAAAAAATGGAGTAAAAGAGGTATAAATCGACCTCCATCTTAAATGACATGTCAATATAATGATAACTTTAATATACACTAGTTGCCACGGGCAACACTATAATTTTTTTACTGTTAATGTTCTAAGGGGAAAAATGTGATAACAATACCCTCATGTATTATTGTTTATATTGAATTATTTTTAGAGTACTTTACTATTGATTGATCTATTAAGTGATGAAATGTATGAAATATTAAAGGCTACTTCACACGACGATATTTAACTAATCCAATAGAATATGAAGAGGCTTTATGTAATAAGTCATGTGGTGAAAATAGTTCTTCCAACTCAAACTGTGTCAAGCAATAAGGTAACGTATAATATGTAGCCAACACTTCTCAAGTCGCGAAATTAAACCATAACAACAAAACAATTCTAATGGAACTACTCCCACTCATAAGCACCCAATTATCTGCACCAATGGTGGATATTCATTTACTTGTGCCAATGACTTGAAAAATGCCATTATTCATAAAAGTGTGAAAAATCCCTTTGCTTAAACAACATGATGAATACATGTCAACGATATACCAAGGATCGGATTACTGTCCAATTTTAAAATCCTTGGTTTGCCCCACTACTGTCCTCTGGAAGTCTTTGATTAAACATTGTTCCAACGACAATCTAGTTGTTTTGAACCTCATTAACAGTGACAATGATCGTATTAGCTTCAACAAACATGGTAGCTTTACTCGATGTCGTCTAAGACATTCCCTATCAACTTGGAAAAGCAATACTAAAAGATAATATCGGTTTTATCAAAATGCAATCATTAAAAAATAGGAGAGTGGCATCATGAAAGAAATTAAGACAGGTAGGAAGCTTAAGATTAACGAAAGCCAAGTAAACTATGCTAAGATCAAAAAGCATGAAAGTAGCACTCTTGTTCATTATCAATAATGTTATGGCATATGCCACATTGTATTCAACAAAAAAAAAAAAATCATGATTTTATTGTCACATATAAGTCTGATACTACATTAGTCCAACATCCAAGAAGCTAAAACGAAAATGAGTACAGATGGAGATTACTCACGATCCAAAGTAAGATTTCCCCTTGCAAGTTAATGAACGCCTTTATGCTTACAACTAAGGCATCAAACCACAACCTTTGCGTGAAAATATGCTAAAGGAAGTGAATTTGAAACAACCATAATGAGAAGGCTTACACAAAGCCTAAAAGTATTTTAAAAGTTTTGTTAACAATACGACCCAATTATTTTCAAAGAAAATGCATACTTTCATCTTCTAGCCTCATCAACTAAAACTTTTGGCCCAAAGTTGTCAAGAGTTTATGACTAGGTTTTCAGCAATAACTGAAGACATGAGTGACGAATCGAACCATTTATAGAAGAAAATAAAAACTTACATAAAACAGGTTCACAATAATATGATTGCTTTTATATATAACAGGGATGACTAATCACATCTAGTTCACCCTCGTTGTGTAGTAGAAGCATTTTGTACAAGACTTTTTACCAAAAGAAAGATAGGACCATATACCGAATTAGCTATGCAGCTGGTCCCCTAACTTTAGCAACATGATTTTTGCACCCTTGGTGTGTACTCACAATCACTCTTCTGCATATAAACATCAAATATTATATGAAAATATGAACTGATTTGGCATATAAATCCCTCTTTGATTAAAACAAAGAGAACTGAGAACATTGTAATATATACATGAAGTGTGCTATTTCCTAGCAACCACCATATGATCCTATTAAATATACATCTCATATATTTTTCATGTTGAAGCTCATTCAAAGGTTTGAGTTATAGAAGGAACTCGTAATAGAAGCAAAGCCATTATGACATATTCCCCTAATAAAATGTTGGTAAGTCCAGTTAAGCAATGCTTTATTGATGATTATACAAATTAGCAAAACATGTGTTGTTGGTTTACCTTGGAGGCAGCATCACAATCATCTTCCTCTAGCAGAATCTGAAGCTATCATTCTCTTTTGCTTCTCTTCCACCAATATCATTTTCGGTAATATAGAATGCCAATTACAGGCAAACAAATAAGTATTCAGGCTTATAAGAAACACTTGCATGATCCAAGCTTGAAATTGTAGAAGATTCATTTTAAAGTATTGCCATCAATCTGATACACATTGCTACATAATGTAGCTATTAAAAGGCGTAA
This sequence comes from Kewa caespitosa, assembly GCA_900322205.1. Classification (NCBI taxonomy): domain Eukaryota; kingdom Viridiplantae; phylum Streptophyta; class Magnoliopsida; order Caryophyllales; family Kewaceae; genus Kewa; species Kewa caespitosa. Next base: position 10,867 of record ONZA01000881.1, read on the forward strand.
GGAGAATATAAAGGGTACGACATTATTTATGTGAATTAGAGAGGAAAACATCAGATTTAATTACCTGATTTTAGAATATCCTTCTCTCACTCTATCACTCTTACCACCCGATTTTCTGCTTGTCCCTTCCTTTGTCTCCATCTCTCTCATTCTATCTCCCGTCTCCATCTCTCTCATTCTATCTCCCTCTTTCATGGACTTATGGTGACTGAGGTTTAAGCAACATATGTGTGTTTTTTTTTTTTTTTTTAATTACAGAGATGTGAGATTATTAGCGGAAGTGAAAATGTCAACTAAATGATTCATTTGTCATCATACGTTCAACTTATATGCGTGATTAATGTATTAACATTGCCCATGGACATTAACAGCAGCTTGCTCCTTGAGCAATAAAAGATAAAAATAAAAGTTAATATTTTGACTAATTAAATCATGCCAATTGTCCATCATACAATCTTCTTGCTCAAAAATATAAGAATATATTAGATTCTAACATAAAAACATAACTACAAACTACTTCTTTATAACATCAATGCACAAGCATTATTTGCAAATTTGAAACTATCCTTCTCACATAATGCCACTCTATTTATTTATTTATTTATTTATTTATTTTTTATTTTTATTTTTTGTTTTATTGAGGCCACAAAGAATAGTATAATAGTTTACATAGGGAGGGAGAACGAACTTGTGGCCAAATATCGACAGGAGCACAATAGCTTTTGTGAAACTAAACAACCAGAAAATGAACCCGATTTTCGTCCAAAATGATTATGTATTTATGTGGTTTCAACCCAAAACTTAGAAATGACCAACTAAAAATCAAACTGATCTGAAATTAGGCTGATCTGATGTCACCCAAATATCTTCTGATGCGAACCCAATTTGAGCACGAACTGAAAGTGACCGAACTCCAAATCAATCCGAATGTAAAAGACCCAAATTTGTTTACAACCCGAACTGGACCCAATTTTTAATTTTTGAAATAGATATTTTTTTTAATATATTGTCTCTTTATGAAAATGCAAATACTTCATCGATTATAAAAATAATACACTAATATGATATTCAATGTTCATAAGTCCAAAGCATGTCAAAATAGACCTCGAAAAAATACACTACGTTAATATCAAATTCATCAAATTTTGATAGTCTATCATGTCACTTGGGATACGTACGTCTTTACGTAAAAAATACACTGATTACTATAACTCATAATGTTTTAATACTGTCTCGTCTTATCATTAGACATGAATATTTGAAACTTAAACTTAGCCTAAACACTTGCACCTAACTGTTAATTCTTAATTATTATTCAATTCGAATTCAGAAAGTCATTTCAATCATAGTTTTTTAGATACAAGTGACATGCCTATCAAAAAATGAAAAAAAAAAACAGTTAAAATTGTAGACGTGTACATGGCTTGATGTCGTTCAATTCATTGTTGAATCGAATTGATTTGTAGTAACATAAACTGGAATGTGATCCATACACAATAAATTCTGATAAAATCAAATTTGAATCCGTTCTGATATCGGCTCAATCAAGGTTCATCTGACCTGATATTCATCCAATCCGATGCAACCCAATCCGAATCCGAATCAATCCACAAATCTAAAATAAATCTAAATCCAAACATGATTTGATGTGATCCGATTCCGACCCGAACATGAAGCTAATCCTATTGGGTTGATTCAAAATTCATCCGACCCGAATTCGATACCAATGACCCGATCTGTCCTCACAGTTCACAGGTCACAACAAATGTGGCTCTTAACTGAAACACCAAACCACCCCACCACCCATTCTTTGTTATCTACTTCCTGTGGCCATGGACACTCCTCTCTTTCTCCATACTCACCTCCGATTCTCACCCCTCCCATCTCCTCTAAACCTCCCATGGCTACCACAACACCCACAACTCCCTTCAAGCTCTCTCTCCCCTCCATTTCTCACCCCAAATCCATCCCATTTCAAATTTCCCGCCAACTACCAACCACCCCTTTCCAAACCTCCCTTCACATTTCCCGCCATAACGGAACCCGGAGTTTCAGGTGCAATGCAACAGAGGTATCGGTAGCGGACCCACCTCCGCCTTCGGGTGGCGGTGGAGGGAAGAACTGGGTTCCTGTGGTGCCCCTGTCGGCGTTACCGAGAGGAGAGAGGAGGGTGATCATACAGGATGATGAGGTCATTCTGTTGCTTTGGTATAAAAATGAGGTCTTTGCTATTGAGAATAGGTCCCCTGCTGAGGGTGCTTACTCTGAAGGCTTGCTCAATGCTAAGCTTACCCAGGTTAGCTTTTCCTCTATATTCAAGCTAGTTGCTCACAAAAGTTGGTGTATACGATATACCAATATACCATGTGTGTACGCAAGAATTGTTCAGTTTGCGGAATTTTAGTTTAAGTTGTTATGTTATGTTAAGAATGTATGTGGAGCTGGTCTGCAACCAAAAATCAGTATTCGGGCGGTTCCGAAGTATTTTGTAACTTTCTCTGAAACTAATTCAGACAGCTGAATTTCTGATTGTCAGAAACTAGAACTTTTGGCCTGCTGTGGCTCGTCAAGGGGAATTTGCCGTTTTTCTGTCCGCTTTTCTGTCACCAAATCATTAGAGTCATTACTTTTCAAGATGAAAATAGCAGATGTTAACTTCTGCTCTCTGATGCCAATGGATGAACTTCATAGTCCCGAAGGCTAACTTTGAAACAATTAGGAATTGAGAACTTTTGATTCTTTTTCTGCAGTCTTTCACAGCAGGATGTTGTGGAAATGAGATAACTTTTTCTTACTTATTGTTATGCAATTATTGGAAGTACTGGTAGGATATTGTTATTTAGAAAGCTGAACTGAATCTTGATCTGCTTTGAATGTCAAAAGTTTTGAACTTTTATGAATTATAATGACAATAATGCGTCCAGGGGAATTTGGTTAATTCACAGATGTAGTATTAATTCAGTAAGCTAGGAGACATGGTGAGAACTGGTGAAGATTGAAGCATGTGCAGTCCTAAAAATTGAACATCTGTGTCAGCTGGTCTCCGAAAATCCAATTGAGTTGGCCACTACTGGAATGACAGAATGTCTGGTTTGGAATTACGCTCCTCTAGTCATTTTACAAGTTATTTAGTTCAACCAAGGAAAAATTCAATGACCATTTGTATAGGGAATGACTATTATTTGGTTCAACCAACGGAAAATTCAATGACTTTACTTAAGAGGGCAATCTAGCGAGTAGGTGAGCAAAAGTTATTAGCTTCTTACATTTTCACCCTCCTTTGTGTTCACATTACTTCTAGTTTCAGTCGAGATCGTATTCATCATATTTAAGCCTTCCGTTCAGTTCTTTACGTGGTGAAAACCAAAACATCCATCCTCAGCAAGTAAGCATAAGATGAGAATACACCCTCACTTCATATTTCTACAGGAAATTCCTGTCAGACTTGAACTGCTTCTTGCTCAACAATTAGGATGTCGAAAAGTTATTTTCTGGAAATACGAAATATGTTGTCACATCACATTCCGTGCCACTTTAATTTCTCAACTCATTCGAGAGCGGATGTTTGTAGTTCATTAGCCTATGCTCACTGATCCTGTTCCTACTTTGGCCCATAATGTCTACCCATCTTTATTCTGAAACTACTTGGTCCTTCCATATTCCTTTCAACAAGACATGCCGCACTCAAACATCAGAATTCTCAAATATGACGGCTTATTGCATTCATTATTGTGCTGTCTTTCGGGGCTGCTTTGACAATTCAGTAAAGTTGAGTGGCTGAAACCCGTGATAAGGATTTGACTTAAGGGTTCTATAAGTTCCTTAAAAACCAAAATGCATGTGGGCAATGCATTTGAGTTTTATGTCATTGTAGTAGCAAAAGTGTCTTACATGTACTAACACATGATACCCTTGGTTTGTTTTGGTCAAACATTGAACTAATTTGTCATTATTTTCCACTTCTCTGCCCCAGGATGGCTGCATAGTCTGCCCTACAACTGACAGTACGTTTGATCTTCGAACTGGGGAAATCAAGGAGTGGTATCCAAATAACCCGGTGCTAAGAGTTCTGACCCCTGCTCTAAGGTCATTGTATGTCTATCCAGTGAAAACTGATGATCAAAACATCTACATCAGCATGGGCAGTTTCAGTGATTCAAAAAAGGAAGCTGCTGCGGAGATTGTCTTCAGTGGAAAGGCTCAACCAGGTCTAACCGCTACCGACGTCAATGTGGAGGAGGTACATTCTTTACTCTTCTGGAAGTACTTTACTTCATACGCACTGACCAGAAAATCTTGGTCTGAAATTATGATCCATATTAAACCTGCAGACAATTTGGCATCCAACAAAAGCAAAATTGACAAAAAGTGCCTTTACATTTGAAGATACATTTTACAGGAACCACACAATTCTGATTTTATTTTCATAACACCTCACTTTACCACCCAAGTGTTGTCATCATTTCACCAAATTTATTAAACTTCACAACATTGTCCCTGTCTTTAAGTGCCATGGGTTGTTGATACTTAGTGATTTAGATAATGGTGTCTACTTGATTCATTTTGGTGGCTGCTGGAAGACATCGAATGATTAGTTCTGGATCTTTGTTCTTCTGATACATGAGGTTTTATTGAAAAGAAAAGGAAATTTTATTTGGGGTTGCTAAAAGGAGGTGCAATTGTTTTTAATCCACCTTGTAAAGAAGGAAGATGTCATCCAAACTCCTAGGATGTTTCAGAATTGTTTGTCACTCGGAATCGTCATTTTTGCTAGTTCGCGCGGACCTCTGTAAACCCTGTTTAAGATGGGACTACGCTATGACTATGAGGCTTCAACATCTTAGTACAATTTTCAACTCTAATTAATGCATTTTTCGGGTTCGGATAAACAGGTGAGAATGGTTGTTGATGAAAGTCAGGGAGGCTTCGGTTTCACACCAAGGAACGAAGTGATCAATGGAAAGGCAGCTGCAATTGGCTTTTTGTTATTGTTAGATTTTGAACTGCTTACTGGTGAAGGTCTCCTCAAGGGAACTGGCTTCTTGGATTTCCTTTATTCTGTTACTGATGCATTCAAATAAGCTGATGCGTTCAGCCAAAATATATACCAAGGTTGTCAGCTGAGAAAGTTCAACACATACAAACCTGAACTTCTCTGAGCCTCCCCTCCCCCTTCATCCCTCTACCTCTTCGGCTGGCAATCTGGCATGTTCTTGCAATTTTTTCCCCCAAATTTACAGTGTATTTTGATAATTTGTTTGCTATAGTTGTATTATAGTAATCGTGTGAAAATGATCCTAAGGATCTCGAATTATGTTTTACTTTCTGTAGTTGTAGTCTCCCCCTTTCCCCATTCATTTAAACCAATTTTTTTTTATGGCATTAAGATATGAGTAATATACATCCTGTCATCCTGTGTCCAAAGTTAGTTCTCGCTGCTACCGTTCAAGAATGTATGTTACGGTTTGTTAATTATATTTGCATGTCCAATATTAATGCTCTTTGGCGCTCAGACAGACGAAGAAAAGCAGGGGCAGCTTCTTGTCTCAAAAAGTCAAAATGGTTTCCATTCTCATACGGTGGCTTTTAGAGAACCGGTTGTGCAAAATCATTGTATGTCTTACGCAAGGTCATCTTTTGCCACAACTAGGTTGTAAATAAGATGACACGTTCTCGAATAATTCGTGAACAAGGTTGGACAAACCTCAGTCAAAGCTCGTTCTATAAAGAAACAAACAAGTTTAAACAAAATTCTAAGCTAAACGAGTTGAGCTTGAGCACTCTTCCTATAGCCCGAACAAGCTCGAGCTCAAACTCGAGTAGCAGCAAAAGTGTCACAAGCTGAGCTTGGATAGTGAAAAACTTGACTTGACTCAGCTCGTTTTTCACCCTTAGCCTCAACCATCATTCAAATATTGCTGACTTCTGCGAAAAGCCACGTAAGTACTGTAGGGTTCTAGATCTTAATCAGAGAATATTAGCGGAAGCGATTTGAACATAATCATATTATGTACATCTAGAA